>QCXZ01000041.1:22368525-22680576 GCA_025024175.1 Rhyzopertha dominica
AAAACGGTGCTTGTTTATAGATAATGCAGTGGGAACGCTACACCTGCTCTTGAAGAATACCGTTAACGGTTTACATTCAAGAGTTTTTATTTTATCCAACACTTTGTACGAGCCGGAATGTTTCCTAGTCCTAAAGTAACATCTGAATAACATCGGCAAGGCTTAAAATAGGTAGAAAATATTCTACCTCATTAGTTGGTACCCAAATGAGCGTTCTTAAAAAAGGCAAGACTGGTATACCTCCAAACGATTCGCACTTTAAAAAATTGTCTTAAAGCTGCAGTAGAGCTTCAAAATTTACATCGTAATGCAAATTAATATATAATGAGCACGATGGAGGTCCTGCACATCGCTCGTACAGTCAATCAAAATTTGAACGAAAGGTTTCATTGGAATATTATTTAAAGCTGAGAATGAAATGAGGTAGGTAAAACAATTCGACGTATTACAAATACTTCAGTCGATATTAGAAAATTTTCTTGAAATCGTAGAGTTAAGTTTCTTGTATTACAGTTTAGTAGGTAAATAAAGGCAACAGTGAAGATCTTTGTAGAAAGCCGAGCTTTCGGAAGGGGTGTATTCTTTCTCCAGGACCTAGTAATATAGTGTAAGTTTGCAAGCAGTAACAAAGAAGATTTACTTAGCGTTGAAATTAGGTGCCTAAGGTCTTATTTATAATTCTACAGTATAGTAAATATCGCAAAAATTGKTTTAACTTCGTTGGTGTCAAAATAATAAACTGCACATAGTATAATAACTTTAAAACATGGCATTATACGGTCAAAATTCTATGCCAACTATTTGAACCAAGACTAATTTAATAATATCCAGTGACAAAATATGTATGTAAATACTATTTAAATTCGCGATATCAGTTATTTTATTTATAGAATTAGAATTATAAAAAAATTGGACCATCTCGTGAAACAATATTTACCTATTTTTTATAGACCCTTATAATTTAAACCGTTTTTAGATATTTACTATACTGTAGAATTATATATAAGACCTTAGACATCTAATCTCAACGTTAAAAGTAAGTAAACTTTTGTTACTGCCTGCAAACTTCAACTGTACTATTTACTAGGCCATAAAGAAGAAACAAACCAATAACGAAAACTCGGCATTCTACAAAGAGTCTATGAGTTTCCTTCATTTACTAGACTGTAATAACAGAAACTTAATTCTACGACGCAAATGGGAGTAGTTGAAAATTTATTACAATGCTAATATCATCGTTGAGGTGGAATAATTAGTGTTTGAATACAAATAAAAATGACACACAACACTTGGATTTCTTTAAATTATCTTTGTGTTTAGTCAAGATATGAAAAAACATCTTATGGATAGAGAGATAGAGTTAATTCAATGTAGCCAGATACACTTGTAAACCATATTGTCGTTTTTAGCGCCGATGATTTGAGAAACGCTGGCGAAATAAAGCATACATGCATATATTTACAAAATATATGTAATTGCTTCCCCTGAGCATTTTTTACAAAACTTTTCCTTAACTGCCAGTTCTGATTTCTGGGTTTTCTGGTTTAAATCTGAATTATTTGTTGCTTTTTGGTTTATGGTTGGTGACGAAAGCAGCTGCTATGCAAAATACATCTCCAAACTTCAAATACAAAACTACATAAGTATCTCCTTCGCAATCGAAACTGTTTTTTTTCTAAGACGGATATTATTAAAAAACAAATATTAGATATTTGAAAAGAAACAAAATTCGTAAACGAATAATGTTCAAAACAGAATAAATTTATTCTATACATTGGTTGGTTTGCAAATAAAACTAACATAAACATTTGTTTATTTGTTTCCGAACATTATTCGAGAAAATTTTGAACATACTGTATTCGAATAACGGATATACGCAATAAGAAAAGACAGCACTAGTCCTAAAACCAGCATCAAGCGTGTTGAAGGTGATGATGGTTACTGTTTTACGATGAGGAGGCACTAAAGTTATTAAAGAATCAAAACTGGAAAAGGTTGCAAACACGGTATATCTTTGGATATACTTTAACGTTTTGTATAACAATTTGAAAAAACGAAATAACTGTGAAGATATTTACTTTGAAACCAGACTCCTCAGCTAGCAATTCGCTTCTGACGAACAGCTGTTTGGCCAAACCTCTGCCTCTGTACTTGGTGTCCACGGACAAGATCCTCAACTCGAAGATCTTGTCCACACCATACTTGCTAAACAGATCTAGTTCCTTATTGACGTCGTGCAACAGGCCGAAGATACGCTGATACTGGACGTTGTCGATCGATCGTATCTCCTCGTCTTCCTTTTCGACATTCTCCTTCTTGGAGACTCCGTTCAGGGCAACACCAGCTATCTGAAAAATGCGACTCATTAAGTTCCCCAGGATACCGAGGCATTCCACTCGAACGCCGCCAGCAATCGAGAATTAAGCTGTGAGGAATTTTATGATCCGGCTTCCTGGGGCTGATTATATTGCGGGGATGTTTGGATGCAGTGGCGCGCTAGTGACAGGTCCATTAGGGATGACTGTAGATTTTTTGTCATTTGGAGGAGCTCTGACTAGTATTCTGAAGTATAAACTAGTGTTTGTGGTATACCTTCAGGATGTACCAAATGAACTTATTTCTTATTACACAACATAACCAAGCCTTTTGGAATTTTGACAACAACCTGAAGTGATTTTAAAACAGTTTTTTAAGACGCATCCTTTTTGTGGATCGCTTATGAAATTTTAGCGTCACTTTTATTCTTACTCTACACGTTAGGTCTAAAATGCACCAAAATGGAGCTTTTCAATATTTTGTAACAAAACGATCATTGTAATACGTGCGAATAATAATAAGCAATAATAAGAGCGGTAGGACCGTGGGGTTTGCCTATTTTAAAGAGTATAAAAGGTGCTATCAATCTAAACAGAGGCTGGAAATTTTTTTACTATTAAATTTTTGGTGCCTTTTAATTTTGAAATTTCAAACTCCATAAATAGATTTTTTTACAGAACTCACAACTACTTTTCCACTACCAGATGCGAAATTAGGTAGTCTTTTATTTGAGGTACATTGTATCACGTACATATTAAAAAATGAAATGCTGAACTACAAAAAATATTAATATACTCGTAATTATGTTTAAACCGCGCATTTCTAAAATGGACAAATACCACCACTAGCTGGGCCTGGGTTCAAACAACATGGCAGGAGAAAGATGAACACGGTGGTCGGTATTTTCTGTCCATCTGGCAGATTCAAATAGTTTACGACTATCTTGGGCATTTTTCAAAATTGATATATTCCTATTATCTGTCTATATACATTCTTTTACGTTTTTGCTATTTAAAGAAAAATCGAATACTATTTATGCCATCTAAGTACACCTGATTAACACGAAAAACGATCATTGGTTTAGGTGGATTCAAAGTCTCTTACACCTTGTAAGACCATTTTGACCATTTCCCCATTCTGCAGGCGTCACAAATACAGAATATTAAAGTCACGTAAAAATGGATGGATGAAAACAAAGTATCAGGCAGTACAGTTCGATGATTTATCTTAATTATCAAAAATTGCTGTCTAAAGTTTATTTTTATAAAGGGCCTAGCCAGGTAAGGGGGTTAAAAGTGCCTTAGAAAACCTCAAAATACAGGCACATTTACTATGAAAAATGATGACTATTTGTTAGATTGTTGTAGAATTGGCGTTTTTGAGTGAAGCTACGAACCAATCCACAAGTGTTTTTAACCTTAAATTAGGTTACTGTTTCGCGCTTTTGTTTACTTTATTGTGAATTTTCGCGACAGGAAAATATTTTCAATGGCATTCCGTTTTTTATGAAATTTTTCTGTTTCTTTTTGCATCAATTATTTCACTAGATACTTTTGGTTATGATTATTAGCATACGGTAGAAATTTGATATAGAAGCGTTTGGCGAGAAATATCACAGTGCATAAAAGTGTATTGCTAATTGCGAAAACTAAAAAGTTTTTATTAATCAGTGAAAAAGTATGTATAATTCAGATTTGCGAGTCGGCTACTTGGCCTACTTATTTACTACTCCTAGTTTATAAATTAATAATACTGACCAATTACAGTGGACTAACATTTTTACTAAGTAAAAATTTAGATGGCAATGTCATCTGTCAGCATTACACTGACATGATGACAAAGCCACCTAGCTGCCTTAACGGGTACTACTTCCTAAAGGAAGTGACCTGTAGCCTGACAAATTGGCATGTAACTGCATACTTCAATTTGACAGCAGGCCCCCACGACACTTTTTGCTAGCGGGCAAGAACCGACATACATTAAAATGCATGTTTAGGCCGCCAGGTGGCTTTGTCATCATGTCAGTGTAATGCTGACAGATGGCATTGCCATCTAAATTCTTACTTACATCATATCATTGCTTTGGTATATAGGCAAAACCAGTTCTATGCCGTGCTGCCTGCACTAGACTTAAACTGCACTGATGAGCTGTAATGACAGCGAAATATATCTATCTGCTGTTGGTTGCGGTGCAGACAGCACACCATAGACATGCATTTTAACATTTTTACTGCCGACCAAGCAGATATTGTCACGAGCCGCAACTGCAGACCACCAAACAAAGCCTACTATAATGACATGTGGCTTCATCAAAAAAGTAGGTACGTACTTGTTTGAAAAAAATCTGTTTTCTTGATTCTATTCTAGMATCCACTGACGAAGTTCTAACCCGACTTAGAAGCCAAAATTAGCTAATTATTGATGAAGCTAAAATCGATGGGGATAGTATTTGTGACGTTCTTGATGTACCGTACATGAATTCTGATGTGTGAGGCTGCAAAATCTCACGCTGGCATGCAGATTTTTCACTACTGAAGCCCATACCACAAGCTCTAATTGTTTTGTTAGCCCCTTTTTCTGTTTATTGTTGATATTCCTCTCTACATTGCCATCGTTTCAAAATCTCTTCAATAATAGCCAGAAATCTTCGTTTCGCGCGTAGTCTTAAGGTCAAGGCAATTACTAATGCGAATCAAATAAAACCATATCCATATTTACTCGTAATTTCATACTCGACTTTTACAAATTATTCATTAGATTTCATTTTTTTGCTTCCAAATTTCCAAAATTGTGTTAAATCACCAAACTTACAATTTGTATATGATATCTTTCATATGCTCTTTAGAATAGCGAAGTACTCTGAGGTTTTATCTCTTTTGGAATTAAAGTTATTGCAATTTTTCTATTTGTTTGACTTAATGTATGGTGAATAAGACGGCACTAGAGCTTCACAAGGATTTCAAAATCATAACAAACAAAAAAGTTATTCCATCACGCGAAAGCAAAGTTAGCACTTATTTTCGATAGGAATCCAATACCTGTGAAAATAATTGGTCCATAATACACTAAAATTTGAAAGGCTTTTGTATAAATTTTAGATATTTTCAACGGTTGCGAAGTCATGGAAGAAATATGTTCATTTGGACCGCCCTATATAGACATCGGACTCATACTGCGACATAAATTTGTAAAAAAATGCAATTGTTACAAGTGCACTCATTTTGACTATATTTGCAGTGATATTCGGACACAATTTTACATAGATAGGTATAAGTATAATGTATATATGTTATAAACTGTTGCAACTGACAACCACGCGGGGCAAATGTTTTTAGAAATGTCTTTCTCTAAAGAAGACCGAAATTCGTCTATTACACATTTAATTATGTTATGATCTGTCGAATCGAGATATCAAATATGAGATTCTAATATTACTATCACATGTGTGCGTGGTTTTAAGTTTGGAAGGTAAAATTCGCTGCGGGTGCAAACCAAAATTGTGTATGTCTTGCGTGGCCGATATTAGTTACTTTTGAGAGATATTATTATTCAGACTCTGGCAGAAGCATGAGGATCAACTAAGCACGGACAAGTATTGCTTTTTCTTCTTCAAGTCATTGTTGATTGGGACGTTTAATGCTGTCTTGAAGAAACCAGCTCGATCAATAGGCATGAAGCTAAATGCAAAAGATGTATGCAAAATGGTAGTTTACAACCGTAAAAGTCTCAAAGAGGATTTTACAAGAGCAAAATTCTACAACAAAATTTCACAAAATATTAATTAAAAAAATTAAAGGCTGCTAAAGAACTGCTAACTAAAAGGAAGCTTTCATACTGACAGCAGCTATCCATTATTTTGGTAATGTTTCATTGCATTTTCTTTTCTTTAATTATATGTTTTCACACCGTTGCATATTGTTGTAGCATTCAATTGCTAAGACTGATTTGTTTTGTCCCACTAAAGTGCTTTACTGCTGTCCATATTGTCCACAGATATGTGTTGATCCAAAAGTTGTTTGCTCTTAAAATTGTGGCTATATAATGTGAGTATTTGTAAAGATTTAATAAATATTTAACTCCACGTTTGTACAATTATTATATATTTTTAAACGATTGTGTAAAACAGATACGCGCAAGCTTGCTGTGTCCGTAACACTTCGCATTCACCGCTAGATGACGCACGACAATTTTCATTTTTAGTTGCTGACTGTAAGTATAGAGCATGTAGCATTATATGAACAGCTAGTGTAAAAAAATATATTGTAGAGAAAATATAATAGTAATTGACATACGATATTGCAGTTTTTGATTATCAATAAAAAAGTAATTAATAAAAAGTATATAAAAACATTTTTTATTTATTTTTTTATTATGGTGCCCTAAAAAGGAGTAAATAATGAAAAAAATAATTATATCCAGGAAATTATAAAATAAAAATAATTTTTTACAATTAAAAGCATTCTCGGGTGTAAATTTCTTCAACACTCGAGAATGCTTCTGATTGAAAAAATGATTTTGATTTTATTATTTCCAGCATAGAGCATATTCAATTTTTTTATTTACTACTTTTTAGTACACCAACAGCATTCTTTTAAAAAATTTATACTATTTCACTGGAACACTATAATGTTTAAATATTAGGGTCAATTATGAAGTATGTAGGGTCTTACTCCACTAACATCTTGTTATATTTTTTTATATAAAACTTGTTTTTTCATGATGGAGATTAAATTTTTTTGATGATTGTGCACCAGCTAAATTTTTCTGGTGTCACTAAAACTAAACGAGAAGAAATACGTAAATTCATGAACACACTTGGTAAACCTCTATTCTATAATGGTTAGGATAATCAGCTACTCTAAACAAGCAAAGCTCACGTCAAACAAAATCATTGGCACAAAATTGATGTTGCACTTTTGTGACACTAATTCACCAATCAGGATTTTTTTTTAATTTTGAGAACTGAAGTGTTTTGATTGTGAAAATACATAAATGTATTGACATTTCCTAGGTTATTTAGATAAGCTGCCGAAAAGGTACAGATAATACCTAGTTCAGCTAGAAAGGAATGAAAATAGCAGTATTCTATTTTGAACTATTTAGTTACGATTCCATATGTTTGAGCAAGTATCGACGTTAGTACAAAAACATAACATAAACATAAAATTTTGAGATATAATATTGCTTACAGTTAGGTATATAGGTCAAACCTTACTCAATAATGCCCCAGTAATTGCATGGCGTCGCTGTGAATTTCCGTCAAACCGGAAAATTAAAACCGACTGCTGGATGGAAAATACTGAGAGGACTGCGGTAAATTGAAAGCCTAACGAGCCGCGACAGCTACAAGTTCAAATAGTAATTGAAGAAAGGATAGAGAGGGAAGATGCTAGACTAACAAATAATAATTTACTATACATTGCGTAACAACGGAGGTTAGAGGGTATGTATTTCTATGTTGGTTAGTCTGGGATCCTCCCTAATCGTTAAAATAGAACAAGGGTTAAAAGTTTTCAACATTTTATACTTTCTGAGGCTTCGTTGAGAAAACAATTGTAGCCCTCAATTACACAATTTACAATATATGCTCATTCTCCAAATCTCCATGTTATATGTTTTTCTTCCAACATGTAGGATGTACGCAAATATCATACCCATACGTGTAGATGATGGCAATAATTACAGTTACTGTGCGTTTCAAGTTTTGTAGTAACGTGTCATTGATAAAAGATCAAAAATATGAAAAACCCGAGGTTTTAAAAACGTAGGACATTCAAATTTTGATGGACAGTTCTATAGCAGCAAGGTTGTTTAAAGCCCAATACAAAATAAATATCTCAGAAAAAAAGCTTAAAAACAATTTTACAGCAGGAAAAAAAGTTTAAATAAAAAGCATATGTGCGTGAGTTTTCTTAGCAATCAACAAAGTATTATTCTCTGAATAAAACTGTTGACTGCAGCCTAACACAATATCATAATATGTTACAATGAGATTTGTATATCTGTATTACTACTCTCGTAAATAAAAAATAGTAGTACATAATGTATGTAAACGTTTCATCATTTTACCGTACCCTTAAGCTTTTACATATTAGGAACCGTTATTTATTTTTTTATCAGAATATCTAAAGTACACTTTCCAAGGAATGCTAGGTAACCCGATAACTATTGTGTAAACACATGGTCAATTAAAGCTGGAAAACTGGCATATCTTAGAAATTCCACATGTTAAACCTAATAAACGATAAGATACCGTCAATAAACATGAATAAATAAGTAAGCTGAAGCACAGTACTGATTGGAAATATAATTATTTCTGAGTTAAATGCAACGTAATCATACTACAGTATGTGTCAACTAAAACTTATTTGACTATTTTTTACTTCATAAATATTTTTTTACGAACAGTAATACTGTTTGAAATGGTAATATCTGTCGACGATGTCATAATGTGTAACCTAATGTTTAATGTAATAGTTTCTGTTTGGGATACTTGTTAAAATATTAGTTCTGGCTGACTTTTTATGGTAATTTTAAAGAATTACTTTGTATTTATAAAGTGTATATTATAAAGCGTAAACATGTTACAAAAGAGGGGCAGTATGTTGCTTAAATGTAATTTACTAACTAATCATTTTTCTGAATTCTGCATCAATGCTGTACGAATAAGTACGACAGTACGAGCATTTATTTTAACATCTTAAATGTGTTACAGTAATTTCAATTTGACATAAATTATCGGTAATCAAACATTTTCTGTGCGTTTATAAATTACAAATCAAGATACACACAATAAATTGATACACTATAAAGAAAACAGGCTAGGAAGAACTAGATGAATTATAATAAATGACAGAGCGGGAAAACCACGAGAAACAAAAGATCTTATATTATTATGGTTATGAATACATCAAACGACGTCATAAAAAATATATTTCGAGAATAATAAAAATCTATTTTACTCACTGCTCCCGTTTTACTTTCAACAGCCATAACGGACAATTGATCCTTGAGCGTCATCAGGTCGTGGTGTTCCAAATACTCGCAAGGCTCACCATGTTTGCAGAGACCCACCGCCACATTCAGGGGTTCATCGGGGAAATTATTCCTGAGGTGATGGATGACTTCTTCGTATTTCGATTCAGGAACGGGACCGAACTCCATCTTACGGTTTAACTGAACTGTTATGTGCTATTGAAACTAAAACAAACAGCACATTTCACACACTCAATGGCTTTCAGGATGACATTACATAACTACCAGTTTCTTTCTTAAGCACCATCCTATATTTTTTAGTTTAATTCCAGAATTTTTCAATTCTAAACACCGTCGTCTCTAATTTAGCTTTCCACAAATATCTTCGACAGCTTACGCGATTTAATTCTAATCATATGAGAAACTCATTTGGATAGATTTACTTCTCACAAATTACCCTCGGAGTTTTCAAAGCATAGTTTAGTTCGTCTGCAAACCCCTGGAGGCGAAAATGCAGCAAAATGTTGTTTAAATAAGTTTGTTTGACAGAAGTTTAGAGATGCGACTTAATGTTGCTGTATAGAAGCCAGAGAATTGTCGACTGTAAGTATGATTAACAATTTTAAATTCCCGCAATAATTGAATTTTGTTGGCGTTGTATATTCCCTGTACCTATAGATATCCTCAAACTCGCAACAATTTTTTATTAACTTACATTGACTGTTCTTTCATAGGCTTTTTATTTCCTAATCTAAAGCTAGATTCTGACGTTAGCTTCTGGGGTTTAACGATTTGTTTGTGAGGTATGACGTATTCATGTATAAAAATGTAACGTATTTTCAAGTAGGTGTGCACGAATGTAGTTTGCCAATGGTAATTTTTGGTACCCTAATTCAAAGATTATTGCGCTATTGACAAAGCATTTGCACGGAAAATTAAACTATGTAAGAAAAATAAGGTATATTTACGTGCAAAATGAGCATGGTTTTCTCTAAGTAATAAATTAAATAAATACTCCTAAAAGTAGCTTCAGTTTAAAAACAGCATTAGCTGAATTAAGCTTACGAACATACTTTGAATGTTTGTTTGTCCAGTGGATAGCATACCTGCCTCTAAATCCCGAGGTTGCGAATTCGAATCCTGTCTAGGACAAGGTTGTTTACACGATACACAAACATGGTAAGCCCGTAATTCTGCATAGTCGCGACCAGTTCTGCGCACTACGTCACATCCGAGCTTTCAAGCCACGCCCACAGGCCGTACTAGGTGCGCGTGTATCGTGATCTTCTGTGATCGTGAGGCGTTCAGCGTTTGCAAAAACGTTTGTTTTCGTTATTTATGTAATTTGTTTCATTTGTGGTGTTAGTCGTTAGTGATTTGCTGTTACCCGTATATTTGCAATTACGATGCCTAATTGGGTATTTGCCATGTATTTATATTTTATTAAATTGCATATTAATAGGTAGCATCTAATCCACAAAACAGCTGTGACAGCTTATAAATTCCAAAAAATTGTTCGTAAGGTGTATTTTTAATATTAAAAATGTGAATATTTAAAGGGACCGCCAAAACGCGAACATATTGGCCGTGACGTCAGGTGTCTTGTAAATGGCCGCTTGTTTACATCTGGGGTCAACGCGTCACGCGTCAGCCTCAGCCCGTCAATTTATCAGTTTATTGTTTGCGTTCATTTTGTGACAAGCGAATTAAAATACGCCAAGAAAAAGTGAAATATTTATAAGTTATGACTTCTGAAGGCATGTTTATTGTTATGGAATTTGTGTACAGCGACGAGCGGTTCAACGCGGCGGATATGAGGAACGTAAAAGTAACAGCATAAGTAAACTTTTTATCAAATTAACTTAGCATTGATAATTTGATCACAGTGGGTTGTTGGAAACACACTATTTGTAAACATAAAAATGTTCCCTAAACTTGACATTTATTTTGGAGGTCAGAATAAATATAAATTGCCATTTATTTTTGGGGCTCTTGCGGGTCGTTTCCGGTCTGGCTAACAGTCGAATATATGGGGAACAACGTCGTTCTTTATTATAACATTTCCCTCTCAATCAACTTAAAACGCATATAATTTTTCATATCCTCTTCAAGCTATAACAAAATGGAAACTGAATGGTAAACACATATAACCCCAAAAAGAATAAATAAAACTTACAGTAAGAATTAAGATGATCTTCACAACAGAAAAACAAACTTTGCGATTTCGGCATATAACGTCTAGGGGCCTTAAACAACTTTTTCATACGTTGATAATCTCGAGGAACGGTTACAAAAAATTTGTTAGCTGTACTGACAGAAGTATTTTTATAACCATGTACAAAACAACACTTGTTTTGTTTTCCGTAAATAATAGATGCTTGTAAAACTACACAAATCACTTTTTGGTGCGACCTCTTACACCGTCCTTTCAATAAACACCACACAAAAGCTTTTCCAATACAAGACTGATACTACACCATTAAACAGCACGTTCCTCGGTAATGTTTACCTGACACTTGACGTCACAAGTTGAATAACCTTGGATAGAAGCGTTTTGGCGGTGACTCCTAAGATTCGAATTTCAGACCTGAAATTCTCTACCTACAAATATTTTTTTGGTTTTTTCTAACATGGCGTACGATATATATGTACTTCAAGATTCATTTTACGTAATTTTCAAAAAAGTGATAATACCCAATTATGCTATGGCCACGTGTAAAAACTCCAAGAGAACTAATCTTGAAACACGTTCATTTTTTTTAATTTACTGACATCTACAGGTATATCTGTCCTCTAATTTTTATATGACAGTGTTATTTTGGCTAACTATTTTAATTTAATTCAAGGTTAGTATGAAACGACACATTCCAAGTCAAATGAAACTGAGAAATAAATATTCCAATAAGAGTTCGATTATTGCCACTGCCACTACTGGAAACCAGTAATTCTACTGTAGAAGATAGCATTGTGTAGATAAACATAAATCTAAAATATTTAGTTTTTTAATGGTGTCCATTACCAGTACTGCTCTAAACGTCTCAATACTAATACTATTTTGTAACTTATTATTTTTATTCCTTGTTAACCAAAAGAAATACTACCTTGTAAGTTGTAATGGAGTTAACTAGACAAATGTCTAAACAGCAATAACATGTTTGGTCATACGTTAGGGCCAGAAGACCCGACTAAACGGGATAAGCATGCTGTCAAAAGCACTTTGAAGCCCTCAGTCAATCAAGTGGACTCCTTACAGACTGTAAACTGTGATTGTATTTTCTTTTTTCTCCATAAACACATTTCATAAGCTACTCATGTTCTTTTATAGCAACTTCTTTAAAAGAAGATCAACAGGATGCAAGCAGTTCTTGTTGCTGAACTAGATATTAATCTAAAGAAGCAAGTTACGATGACTAATTAGTTGTAGTAAATACATTTCTTTGGAAAAATCAACTTGTAAGTGCGGATCCGAATTTGATAGCGTGTTAGGAATACAACCTATTATAGTTGTGGAAGGAAAGACGTCGTAAACATATGTTTTGTCTTTTGTGTCTCAAAGAAGTAAGAAAATGTTTGGATACCCTGATGACTTCCTGAAACATGATATGCAAGTTTGTAATATAGATATAAAAAAATATTAAATTTTTTAAATTTTAAGAAATTTGACACATGGAGAAGCCAGCAAAACAGGGTAATTAGAAATAAACTAATTTCCATTTTGTTTTAGCATGTACTTAATACATTTTAGCCATAATATACTCGTCATATTTTCTACTTAAAATCTACGCCAAAGCGCTTTRTCTACATTTTCTACGCGTGTAACGTAGAAAATTATAATTTACGTKTAAACGCCCATCATTGCTGGAAACCTCTTAGTAACTTAGATATTGACACATTCGTAATAATTTCCTGGTTTTCAATATTAAGCCTTTTCGTTAAGATACCGTGATCTAATTAGATTACTGGCATCGATACTTATAAGATATAGAAAATAAGGAATCATCTGTCATAGCCAAGAAAACTTATTAGGAACTAAGTGCTTAGATAATAGCATAAAGAGGTAAAAAGTTTTGGCTGAAACACTAATTCTTTGATTACCTTTCTTCGTTGGTATGGAACCGATGATTAAGAAGGATTCTTTTTTACATGCGTTTCTAATCAAAAACTGAGTTATTTTTTGTTGTAAGTACGCTTCTGTCTGGTCGAAAGGATTTTGTAAAACACGATAACTTTTGAACAACATGAGTTATCAATTATTAAACTTATCAAAGACCGAAATCTAACTTAAAATTTTTATTTGCTCATTCGCTTTAAAATGGTCGAAAACGCAAAAAAAAACAAAATTTGAGCAAAAACAAATTTCTTGTCTGTGCGTCTGTGGTATTGTTTGTGGACACCATAACTTTCGAAAGACTTAATATATGAACTTGAAATTTGGCAGACGTATAAATCCCACCTTCCCAAAGCGACCTATTGTTTGTGGGTTAACTAGGGTATCGGGAAGGGGGCGAAATTTGGAGGTATTTACCCTTTTTGCAAATTTTTATTTTTTTATTTTTTTTTTCGTTTTAGTATGTGATTAGTAGTATAACTGCGAGTATTATTCGTTCTTATAAATTTTCGGTGCAGCAAACTCTTTAGAAGATATTAGCAAAAAAGCGTCACTGAAAGAAAACGGTTTTTCCTAAATATCTCCGAATATATTTAATATATTCAAAAATGAAAAAACCATCAGATAGGAAATAAAATTTCTCTCAAAAAGTGTCTTAAAAATTTATTCAAAATTTTGATATTTTCGAAATATTTCCAAAAAGCCTATTTTGGACCCTGATTGTACGATTTTTTTTAAATTTTGGTATTATATAGAAAATCAAATTTCTGATCAGAAAGCACTCTTGTAATTTTTTGTTAAGTTAATAATTTTCGAGTTATTTTAAAATTTATATATTTTTGCTAATATCACGAGGACTGTTCGTCTTAGAAAAAATGTGTAGAGAGGAAAAATGCTCAGAACCTGATTACTAAACGTATTGTATAAGAAATAAAAACGTAAATGTCATTTTGACAATTGGATGTGGAAGTATTTATTCAGTTTGCAGCGGCTTTTATCCTGTAAATTTATTGTTTTGAACAGCCAGAAAGAATATTGAACACAAATAAATTCAACAGTTCGAAAATGGTGTACTCCGAAAACAATTTTTAAATATACATACAACCATAAATATATGTAACTTTATATCCGCGTACATAATTCTATAAAAAATGATAAGCGCCTAACTCACTATCAGGAAATCTATATAATTCTTACACATGTCAGACTTTCAGAATTTAATCTTGTACAAGTCGATATCATTATGGGGTATACTAAGACCATGTTACTTATCATGTATCTCAGTGTCTCAATTTGTACCTAAGGTATACTTTTAAAAGTAAGAAGTGGTTATAAAACACCTTTAAGGAAAGGCTTACTTAAATTTTATTGTTTTTTTATGTTTTTAAAAGGTTTTCTGCTTTACCTTTAGTAATACAAGATCAAACGAACTTTCTACACTCTGGAACTTGAACCAACTCCCGAAATATTTTTATTAAAATAATTCAATTCGTGGAACCAAAAAACTAGAAGTTGTGTTAAATTAAAATAAAGCAATTTAAAAGAGTAGTAGGAATCAACCGTTAATAACACTTATGACTGGTACCTTCTAAATATAATCAATAATAACTACTACTACTACTACTACTACCCTGAAATAGTTGAACACAGACAATAACCCCAAGACAGATTGCGAGACTATGATCAAGCGGTGGTACAATATATAATAACACAATAGTTGTTGCTTTATCGCTAAATAGACAGTTATTGATGAAAACTACCCTAGATTTATTTCGTTGCCGTAAGGGCATAGAGACTGAATACAGGATTATTTCTATTCTAAATACCATACACAATTTGAAATGATAAGAAATTTTTCGAATAAGTCCATGCCACAGCAGTAATTTTCAGGATTTAATTTTATTGAATTTTTTAAACTGGTACTTATTCATGACATGTATGGACTTATAGGACATTCACAACCCCACTTGCAAAGTAATATTTTAAAAATGTTTGTGACGACTCATCGATTATACAATATCGTAATTTTAGGCATACATACCTATACGTTATAGATATGGAAATCTAAATCTACTGCTCTATGACCGCCAAACATACCATTTGCGCTGGAAATGCTGCTCTGAATTCCTAGACATATCAATAATTATTCTCAGCATATTAACTACTAACAATTTCATCGATTTAACCAAAACGCACAGGGAAATTTTTGGTACTAAAACTTAGAACAAGGGATGTTTGCGCTCTTTATTTTGAGTTCAGCGCCCACCTTTGTATCGCTTATTAAAAATTAACAAAAGATCAGCATGATGAAACACCTTCTTTACAAAATTTTAATTAAATGCCTGTTATGTCGAGCTCGTTGCAACCCATCATAGCGTGGAACAATAGGAGGCCTTTAATTTAACGTTAGGGTAAATGAATTTCATCTACACAATATTCTTAAGTGCCCTATTTTAAACGATATCGAGTCGAGATATATTCGTGAAAAAAAGGGGAGCTCTATTTCTAGTTCAAATTTATACGTAATTACATCTTACACTTTATTGCTAATTACTCTTTTAATAAGCACGATATTAAAAAACGCCAATTACACTTTGAAAGTACTTTTCTATTATTTGCCCAAGGGCTGCAATATATTTAGGTAAACGTTTCGGTCACGAATTATCGTGATCAACTTTGTTGTTTTTACAGGCGCCCTGTTAAAAATAGCACTAATAGATAAAAAATTTAAATCCCATAAACACTTTTCTGTTGGAATCAGTGTACAGACAACAGAAAATTCCTCAGAATGTGTTTTCCGCTTCTTCATATCTGGCTTGTTAAAAGAATTATTAAAAAAGACTAAAATTTCCAGTTTTTTAAGATATCTCAAATTCCAGAAGAGCACTAAATTCAGCTTTGCATCCATTAAACCTTTGTAATGGACCGAAAGAAAGAGCTTGCATTTTTAGGCCTCATTTGAAGCAAAAAAATATTAAAACGTAGATTTTTGTATATACACATTTACCAAATACAGACGTTATATTCTCGCTATCTGTTATAAAAATTAAGGTCGAATATATATTCTACCAATTAAATTAATTACTTGATTTTTAGGCATGTGACTTCCAATTTTATATCACAAGCTGGATTTATACTATTATGAGTCAATAATCAATCTCATTTGGTGAAAAGCTGAAAACACATGCAGCGAAACGTGCACGCCTACCTTTTACTACAGCGCAAGAGTGTTACCGTAAAACGGTCAATTACAATTGCATGACAGCAACAAGCAGGGCGGTTGAGCTTTGCTTCCTAACCCTCCGAGCTTTACACCCCTACTGCAAATCAGCGTTGAAAGTACCGTTGCGCGCGAATGCCGGGTAGAGAGACTAAATTTCAGGATCGGAAAGAGAAGGAGAGACGCACAGAAGTAAACGGCGCCAGATGAAAAGGCATACGCTTTTAGTAGAACACGAGGTCAGCATTAGTTTTAAGCTGATTTTCTAAATGCAATAGCTTCTTTTTAGCAGAAATGTATAGGTAGGTGATGGTGTTTACCTGCATGTATAATATAAAGAGGATATATCAAGTCGAAAGGATGATCGTTTTACTTTTGGAAATCGAAATCAAAGTTTCAATATATGAACACAGAGATTTTGGTTAGATACTTAAGAGGTATGAATCAAGCAAATATCGAAAACTTTATTTAAATTGTTGGATCATTTGTACAAAGCCATGCAAAATAGTTGACATGATTATAATAATTATTACTAAACAGTTATTCAAACATGCGACAAAAACTGTGATACAAATTCTTTTAAATAGCGAACTCTCATTTATGTAGGAAATATACGATAACTACTTTTTTATACAACTCCGTATCTTGCTGTCATTTTGCATTCTTATGAAATGTGCTACCTCATTCACCATGCATTATTAGAGCGAACGTATTACCGTCATAACTCCATAATTGTTGAAAATATGGAAAATTGTTTTGTATAAGTGTTTTTTAGTACTACAACCTAAAATTATTTTCAAAAAAGATCGCCGACTTCGGGTTGTACCAGAAAAGCACATTTTATTCAATTCTTAGATCAGAATTATAAAAATGCTATTTGTTTAAGCAATTCGAGTAATATCTGACAAATGTGAAACACATTTTTTATTTGAAGTATACTAATTCTAAGAAATTTTGAAACTATCGAATCCAACTCCTAAAATCGAGACATGCGATAAACTGAAAAAAAAATATTAAAAAAATGATAACACTAAATAAAAATTGGAAAATATGTACAAGCAATAATAATCAAACTTTTTAAATATGCATTATGGTAAAGATTTACGTTATTAAAAATATATATAATTTCGAAGATATTACAGATTACTGATTTGAAAGTTTCCCAAATAGATAGATTGCTTGTGGCAGACATGCTCTGTCCAATTAAGTCTTTAATCATATTATGTAACTAATGTTTTTCTCTGATGCTGCTTTAACCCAAAATTGTATACTATAGGTAGCTGAAGGCGTAAGAAATTCTATCTAGTTGATTTTCAGAAAATTTACACCAGAAATGCTTTAGAACATCAAAAGGACTTGCGGTCGTTCCTTGGAAATGTGTCTTGTACTGTACTGTACTGCACTACCACTGCACAAACAAAACTGGTAGGACGCATATGTTCTTTTTTATGTTAAAAGTGATAAAATAGAAAATTTGCCAAAAAGAGGGAGAACTATAAACCAATATTAGTTAACTCTCTAGTTTCCTTAATATTAATTTAACGATAGGAGTTTTACAGTGTTGCAAAGGCGGGCATTCCTCGCCACCTCCCTCATGCTACACCTATGCAAGTGAACCCTGTTTACGCTTTTACACAGAACATACCTAACGATAAAATGCTATAAAACAAGTTACATTATTGTCGGACTAATCACTTTAATAACACAAAAAAATACTCACAGGGTGCGGTGGAAGAACCTACTGAATTTTAAAATTCTATTTTAGATACGAAGGTTTAGTTTTCTTATTATAAAATGGGAAATTTTAATTTGCTGTCCTAAAAGGAACATCTTTGAGGTGACACCCATTTTTGGCAATACGATGTCTCATTTTGAAATGCTACACAACTCTCTTAATCATATCTTGGCGAGTTACGTTTTCTGGGGCTGGTACGGCTTGATATCGTTTGAAAACTTCATCCGTTAAATATCCTCAGAAGAAATATTTGTAGGGGCTTAAATCGCACTGGGCTCAACAAAGTGCGCATTGTACCGCCACGCTGGAGCAATTTTGCGTAAAGTAAGAAGTATTCCTTCCTCCGTTAGCCACGTCTATGTTAGTCCAGTTACCTAATCCACAGACGCTGGTTTACCCACATCATAATATCATATCAGTAGCTGTAGCATACCAATTAACATTCGAATTTCATTAATTTTGCTACAGCGCAGCCTCCTCTGATTTATTTGCTTAACTTTTTACGTATTTATTTGAAAACATCCTTATGTGTAAAATAAAAAGGAATGTAATACTACAAATAATTTTGTGGCATGAAGCGAGCTTCACAGAAAAATTGCACATGGAAAATTCTGTGCAGCATTAAATTGTTAGTATTTAAGGAATATCATATATTTTTCTTAATTATGTAACTTACGAGATGCAAGTAACTAACTTTGTTTAGTTTAAGAAAAAATACAAATCACTAATACCACAAGCGTGTTCTGAAGCAGAACAAGCGTGTAGTACCTATATACATTTACAAAAGTTCGATTTGTGTCCTTACAAAACATATACAGTTTATGTATAAGCGGTACTTTAACCAACAGGGTTTTTTTTTCTTCAGGTGTGACACACCAAACATTTTGGCCAAAATACAAGTTTATTTTTGTGGTAGGTACTAATACTGCAATAAGCGACCTTAACACCAAACATAATTTTTATAAAAAATCTGAAGGATTGCAAGGTACATACATGCGCTCTCAAGGTTTGAATATTCTATGTGGTCTGTCAAATCGGGTAGACACCTAGTAATGTGCCTAGTAATGGTTTGGCTTTACCACATATTCATCAAAATCAAAATATTGATTTAAACTCGTTCGTTAATAAAAGAATTAGACGAAATATTTTATTTTTAAATGGGTATATTTAAGTAATAATTTATTTTGTTCTTATTGTTAGATTATTATTATTGTCTGTTACTGTATTTTATTGCCTTAGTATTTGTAGTAATAAAATTGTGTTTCCATGCATTTTTAACTTTTTGAGCAAATTTACTGTATGTTTGACTGAGGTGTGATACAGCACAATTTTATAACGAGCCTCCTTGAGATTTTGAAAACTTGGCGCTTAAGCGCTGAAAACATTCAACCTCGTAATTTAACATTTCTTCAGTTCCCAATATCTAGCTTGAGTATGTAGATACAAAAAAAACCGTGAAGACATCTTTTATAGGCATTTTTATTTTGTATCCAGCGGCGTACCCGTTTTTTTTATGGACTCACATTTTTTAAATATAACAAACTTGCATTTTTTTTAAATGGAAACTATAGTTGGCTTTGCTATGGTTTTTTAGGTTTATTTTTTACTAAAGTTGGTATTATTCAATTTTCTTTTAGTAATTTAATCAGATTTTATGTTTACATTATTAAGTAAAAATTATAATCCAGTAAAAAGAACATATGTGCCTATTTGGATACATACATAATACTCTTAAAGGTGCTCGTGCAGTTTTTTATCAGTTATCTAGGGTGCCATGTAATTAATAAAAATCATTATTTATTTGAAGATAAGTATCTTTGCATGGTTTTGCGTCTTATTGTATACACCCATTTTGACGAAAAACCTAAAATCTCATTAAATTATTACATAAAATTGGAATAATATCAAAAATTGTAAACATAATAATATATTACTGTATATATTTTCTTAATCAGAAAAAATAGATCTTTTTTAACGATAGCAAAGCCAGCTGTGGTTTACATTTAAAAATATGCAAGTGTATGTTATACAGGGCTTCTATAAATGATCTATGCAATGTGGGCAGCATTGATTTCTGAATTCTTTATGCCGCCTTTTTGTAACTGCTGCGAAGCTGCAATATGCACGGCGATAGTACTAAAGGTTGCAGATTAAATGTCACCCCACAGCTCCAAAATGTGAGCTTTCTGCAACCTTAAAGTAAATTATCCCACAAAACACTATAGAATATGTTGAAAATACACACTCCCAGGTGTTATCTCATATTAAACAGATGACAGATGACAAGTATACGCCCTGAATGCATGAATCATTTATAGAAACCCTGTACCTTAAAAGGTGACTTCCCTACAAAATTCTAAGTACGCCACTGGATTCAGAATAAACTTGTCTATAAAAAATGTCTGTATCTGCATACCCAAGGGAGATATTAAGAGCAGCAAAATGGTGCCACAAGTCACACAGCACTTGTAGCATTAGAGGCAAATATTAATATATTTAAAAAAATCTGTTTACTAATGAAAAAGCATGCCTTTATTTATATTGATATCAATGCTAACAGTAAATAAATATTCACATAAAACTTAATTACTTCGTAACTGTCTTTGCTGCAAAGGCAACAATTACTAGAAAGTAGGCCTTTATGGGTATAACCACGTCTCTTCTTAATTTGTAGCAATTATTATACTGCTGATTTCGTTTGTTTTGTATTGACTTTTATTTTAAGTTAAACATGTTTAAAAGGTAAACAATAAGAGAATTTAAAGCATTAAACATAAAATTTGGTGTGTGAATAAAAGTAATTTCCTAACTACTCTTTTGTAATTTGCTGTGGGTTGTGTGAACCATTTTGACAATAACTTCAAAGTGAGAAATGCTATCCATCTCAGGGTTTTACCTGAAAAAGTATGTCCTAACTTGTTTTTCTTTAGAAATCAAGAAGATAATTCTTTTTTTTTAAATTTGTGTATATTATTTTGATAATAACTTCAAAATGAAAAATGACACTCACTTCAGGTGTTCACCATTCTTTTTTTACAAAACAACCTACAAAACGAAGCGAAAAAATATACCGGCCCATTTTATTGAGAAATCGAGAAAAGCATGACAATTTGTCAAACGACGCTCTCTGCAGCTATTTAGAGAAATGAATTTTGGAACAATTTACTATTAATATTAATCTCCTTAAATCTCTCTAACATTTCATCATCAAATTTTTGATTTATTTGCTTTTATCTGTAACGTGATGTCAAATACGCACCCTAGCAGGAAATTTAGGAACCTCAAAATATTTTTAGTGAATTTTTCTAGTACATTATTATTCAAAAATTTTTTCCAACAGCCGCTCTACAACCTTAGTGACTACCAATTTGAGCTTTAACAAATTAAATACATGTGATGACATATTGGGAAAAGGGGAGGGTGGTAGATGGCTTAGGCTTAGATGCTTAGAACCTTACTGCGGTAAGAGAAGAGGTGAAATTGTCTACCATACGGACTGTGACAGTCATATCATTGTAAACCCAAATGAAACTAACTAATGATCGCTGGTTTAAACTGTACTGAAAACTTAAACATTTACAATGTACAAGTTCTAAATATGTTGACAATCGCATTTATTTCATAAAGTACATGTGGTAAAACAATTACCTTAAAATAAAGCTACATATACTAAAATGTAGTGGAATATCATGATTTAACATTTAATACTCATAGTGCAGAACGGCTGCTTCATAACATTCATTTTGAATATATACAAATATTCACAATTGGCATTTTACAAATGGGAAATGTGAACTTCTGTTACTGCCAACCTATTTACATCACCATCATCCAGAATATCTTGCTATCTTAGATGTACAATAAAATGTGAATGGGTAATGAACACAGTTAAAAGAGAATATCATCATCACCCTCATCCAGGATAGTTACTTCCTGGTTAGGTTTCAGCAGACCAGCTGCTATTAACGCTTGTTTTCTTGCTTCCACCTGTGCCTTCAAAGCTTTCTTC
Organism: Rhyzopertha dominica; assembly: GCA_025024175.1. NCBI lineage: Eukaryota > Metazoa > Arthropoda > Insecta > Coleoptera > Bostrichidae > Rhyzopertha > Rhyzopertha dominica. Next base: position 22,390,889 of record QCXZ01000041.1, read on the forward strand.
TTATCCTGCACCTTTTTTAAACGATAGAACTCTTCACGCTCCATCTCATCGAGTTCAGATATGATATAAGCCAGTGTTTTTTCAATGCGTGGGATTATGACTAAAAATACAAAAAAGTTATTTATATCTCCCTTTCACTACCAGGCATAGAATCATTTAAGATCCAAAACTTATAAATAAAATTTTTACTCAATATTTATATTCCAAACAAAAATATATATGAGGTCTGTTCAAAAAAAGACTAAATTTTAAAATTATGAGATTATGTATGAGCCATATTCAATATTATGTATAGTTCAAGCATTTCAAATAAATGCATGGAAGGTCGCACAGGAAGTTGACTATAAAACCTTACATGCATCATATTATGTTATTAGCGAAAAAAATTTCATGCAAGAATCACAATAGGTGATGAAATGACGGTGAGGTTGGAACAAAGACACAATCATTGCAATAGGTGCCAAGACCAAAAAGAACATGCATCATTTGATGTTGATCTTTCCTATGAACGTCTTGGAGTTAACCACCATGAACTTGTGCGACAAAGTCAAGACTGTTAATAAGAAATGCTATGTTCAGCAAAGTGTGTGCAGGAAAGGAAAATGTCTGAAATGTAGAAAAACAATAGTTGGATCTTGCAACTAACGTGCCATGTCACTTGTCTCTCTTATAGAACACCCATCATTAATACCTTCTTAATCACCAGCTTTGGACCCGGTAAACTTTTTCCTGTTCCACTAAAAATTTCTTTGAATGGACATCGTTTCCAAAAGATAGGTGAAATTCAAGAAAAATTGCATTTACAGCTTGGAACCATCATACAAAAAAGTTTCACAAAGTCTATAAGTAGTGGAAGAAACTATGCAGAAGCAAGCAACTGGACATACTTCAAGGGGGGCAAGGATGTGTAAAGTTGCAAGTACAGTAATAAAGACGAAATTTGGTCTTTTCTTAACAGACCTAGTTTCATGTGTCCTAAAGAATGTGAACCACCCTTAATAACATGGGATATCAAATGTTTACAAATATTATACTTCAAGGATATATACAGAAAATTTCTAAGCAACAGAGCTATGTATATTCTCTGTATTTTTTTTACCAAACTATTTTAGGAAGTACCAAAAACAGATTCAATTACTTGGTTTTTAAATTTGGTCAAGCAAAAACAGTCAACAGCATTAAAGTTTTCTGCAAATGTCCCTGAGAGACAATATTTGTAAACATTTGATATTTCATGTTACTCGAGATTTTTTTGTTTTCAAGATTAGACCACCAGAGGACTCTTAACTTGAAAATAATTTCAATCTAATATGTGACGAATCCTGCAACTGGCGAGCAATTATTTTAATAAATGGAACTTAAGAAAATTAGAAAGAATATCCAGCTGCTTTTAAAAAAGATCTGATGCAAAGTAAAAAAACCTTGGATCTGTACTAAGTGTCCCATTTTCTTTGTGACTGTAGGGTATCTCGGTAACTATTAATGCTAATACGCAACTGAATTCAGAACAAAAATGTCGATAAAAAATTTCTTTTTGTATCTATATACCTAATTGAGATATTGCGAACTGAAGAAATGTTACATATTATTCAAAAGTTGGATATAGCTTTAAAACAAAAGATGATACCAAAATGGCGATGGTACAGCTCAATTTACAACAAAAAAGTAAGATGGTAATGTCATACCGCAACTCTTTAGCATTAGTTACCAAGTTACAAGGTACCCCACAATTACAATGAAAATGGGACACCCTGTACTGCATAATGCAGCCCTAGTTTTCAAATATTATAATTGGAGATTTGTTGTTGAGGCAAGCCTCCTGTAAAACTGTTACAATATAACTTATAGGAATACTATACTGAACATATTCAATTCCTGTGCTATTTAAAGGTGACACAAAATGATATGTAACCGAATGCATGTTGTGTAGTCATAAATAAAGCATATTTTTGGATACATTCGCTAAATAAATAAATATGACAGAATTTGTGTAGAATTTGCAAACTACTGACCTCCTCCCCTACTTATTCATTAACCCGTATCACTGAACTCCACAATACTACAATAGTATATAAAAAAACTAGTTTCATATGGTGCCATTTTGTCGCATGCATGGATTTTTTATAAAAATTTTTTCTATATGGCATATTTTCTGTCTTCTACACAAGAAAATGTGAGAAGTTTAGTAAAAAAATTAGAGAATTTTAATCTGCCTTGCTTAAGTTGCCTATGTGTCAATTCTAACAATCCCATGATAGTTACGGTGTTATGAGTTTGTTTAATGTTCCCTCAGAGTTTTTTAGTAATAAGCCGGTTGTTCCTTAAACATTCTGTTCTATTTTGCGTTTTCAATGGAGCTATTATAAAACTGACTTTTTAAGGTCCAGTTGCACAAACAATGATCAAAATTAATCCGAGTTTAATCCGCGGTCGTTGCCTAGCAACATCATCCATTCGGTGTTATGATTGGTGTTGCTATAGCTACGATCGCAGATTAAACTCGGATTAACTTTGATTTGTGTTTGTGCAACCGGGCCTTAAAAAGTCAGTATTATAATAGCTCCATTAAAAACGCAAAATAGAACAAAATGTTTAAATAACAACTCTGGACACTATGGCTTCTTGAAACAGAATAGAAGTATATTTTTGCTTATTATGGTTACAAAGAAATTCTTCCCTTACCATGTTCTATAGCATTTACTCTCCTGTTAGTTATTTTGATAACTTCATCTAATGTGACGAAGCTAGTCTGTAGAGATGCCAGTTCCACAAGCAATTCAATGGCCTTTTGATAGTTTTTCTTCAGCTTTGCCAACTGTTGACCACCACGGGCCAGACCTGCTAATTCGTAGCTGTCCGTCCCGTCAGTATAACTTTCGAAAACGGGAAGAGTGACACCAGCAACATTATCCTTTTTTGTGCGAATCTTAATTTGTGCTTTCGTTACATTTTGAAGAATGACTTGGTTGAAGTCACCAGTTGTGAATTTCGCTTCTGCTAGGGAGAAGGCAGCTTCCTTCATTACTTCTCCCATTAGGGTTTTCGTCTAAAAATACACACCTCCATAAGTCATCATTTTTAATATAAAAATGGCTATTTTGTAGTGCATTACAGAAATGAAGAATAATGAAAAAGAAATTTATCTAATTTCAGTTTCTTGCAGTCAAATCGGTGATCATTATGCTGTTATATCTTTAATTATTGCTATACATTCAATATTCAATACACAGTAATCATCAGCTATTAGGGATATAAACTATTATTTTATTGCAAGGATATTTTAAGTGTCATGTTTTTTCTAAATATAAAATGTTAGGGATATATAAAGTAGTCTTCAAAAAAAATTATAACATAATTAAAACTTTACATAACTAACTGTTTATTTCAAAAAGACCAATATATGATATCAAATTATTTCATTGACACTAAATGTTTTGCTGTTGTTTCTTTTTACATATTCACTGCATAAATATTAACTAGATCATGAGTTAGTGTCATAGTTTTAACATTATAGTACTACATAAACTGCTCTGTCCACCATAAAACCACAAGATCTTCTTCATGTAGGCCGTAAAGATCCTAAAATGTACTGTTTACCTGTAGTAAGCTCAAACATCCCTTTGTAAACCCTCACTGTAAACTCATAGATAACATCACCAATGACCATAAGTTAATCGCTGCAGTTTTCAAGAAGATTTTAGTTTTATGATGGACAGTTTATGTAGAACTATATTCTAACAATCCTTTCATACAAAGAAGAAATTCCCTGCCTGTGTAAAATAAACAATTTACAATGCAGTCTATTATAGTGAAAATGGAAAAAAATATAAGAGAAATTAGGGCTTCAATTTTACCAAAGGTTACAAAATATGATGAAAACTTATTAGAAACTCATTTTATAGTATTCTATTGTTCTTTACCCTTTCAAAGAATCTGTAGATTATACATTGTTCTGCTTAATACAATATAACTTATACTTCACCGTTGTGTGATAAGCACATTTCAATGATGATTGTTAACAAACATATAATGCTGAGCATATATAGAAGCTTTTAATTTGCTTATTTGCAACTTTTTTTAGAACTTACTTCTACGATTTTTCCCAAGATCATACGGAACCTCATTTGCAAAGCATCAGCTTTCTTCTTCAAAAGACTGTGTCCCTTTTGAGCACCCTTTAGACGAGCTTTCATCAACATTTGGGCACTAAAAAAAAATAAAATTATGTGGTCACTCCCTTTTCTGGGAGATGGTTATGTTTTACTTTCGGTTTTATATTATTACAATATCATAAACCAAATCTATTTAGGAAAAATTAGAAAAGTACTTACCCTCTAGAAGGGAAGATAGGTAACCGGTCCTTTCCTGACATTTTTTTCTTATTATTTTGTTTAACACAGAACACAGTTGCAAGTAATTAAAATTCTGCTATGGAATGCTGATTCTTGTCAGCTGACTTGTTTGACGTACCAGACATATGACACGATTCTACGCGACATCTAGTGGTCACCTTTCCCTTCTTTTGTTGGTTCAATAGTTCATAATTTATTATTGATTGATAGAAATCGATGCTTTTAACAATATTTGTTTTGTCGTATTGGGTATTCTTACCATGTATTTGCTTTTACCAAAATTGGCAGTTCGGTAATATAATAAATTATAATTATTATATTATAGAAATCTGTACTATATATACGTAGCACAGATTCCTGTGATTTAATACCACTGCCCTGTGTGTGACGTGATTATGACGTGACATATGTCATGTGTCAAAGTCAGTAACATTTTGAGGTTGTGTTCTGTATTATAGCGTTGTATACAAAAATGTTTAAGGAATACTTTAAAAAATATAAGGATAAAGGTGATTCATTAGTGGGCGTATTAGATTTTAACAAAGATGTTGCAGAGGTATGTTGTAAATATTACAATTACATTAAAATGCATGTCTATGCTGTGCTGTCTGCACCTCAACCAACTGCAGATAGATCTATTTCGCTGTCATTACAGCTCATCAGTGCAGTTTAGGTCTAGTGTAGATAGCACGGCATAGAACTGGTTTTGCCTATATACTTATTACAATTTTACAATTACATGTTTATTAAAGATTTTCCTCTATTAGGTAAACAAAGTTGAGTTACCTGGACACACTGACTTACATTTCTTCGGAATGAAATCACCTTCGAGTTGGGAGGTATATGAATTAAAACAGAATCCTGGTATGTTGACAAATTATTTCTCCATTTAACTCTAGTAAGCCATTGAGCATGTTTTAGGTTTAATTTTTATAAAGAATCCTTTCACTTGCAGAGGACAACGCTATTGGATTGCAAGGTCCTTAAAATGTTACTCTCGCAAGCCAAATAGAACAAATATTGATATTCATGGTCTGCTTGCTGATGATGGGGACTGGTGGAATATATGCCGAAAGAATAATGATTCAGTATTAAGGAAAAAGCTTCGATGGGTTACTTTGGGATATCACCATGATTGGGACACAAAGGTAAATATTTCTTTAGAATTTTTCTAATTTTGTAATCCTTTTAATGCAAGCTTAACTGTTTCTTCATACACACATTACCTGTTAAATTTATACTAAAAAGCTCATTGAGATTTTCTGAATTACAAAGATATTTTAATGGATGTTATTTGGTAAACAAAGAAAATGTATATTTTATATTCTTTTGTTTTTAGTTGCATTATTGCTAGTACTTAACAAATGATTTAAGAGCTAAACCTCAATGTTAGGCCAGATTTTAATAAAGCAAAATGATGCCTAACAAAGGTGTTTGTTCTATTTTTACATTTCTTAACATTTCAAAAGTGTTATTTAATGCAGTTCTAAAAAATATAAAAGCAAATTCAAACCTAAAAGTAAACTTATTATGTTTTCTGTCATACAGAAACCGCCTATTCCGTTTTATCAAGAGCATGGTGAATAACAAAACCAAGAGAACAGAAAATAATAAACTAAAATTCAACAAAAGTGCAAATTAAACCAAAAGAAACTAGAACTGCAATTTGCAATATGGTTTGTTCATTTTTGTTTCCCAAAAACAAATATGAATTAGAGGTTCGTATCTTTATGTTATGAAAGGATATATATTAGTATATTACACATAAATTTGCCAATATACAGACATGCTTATTTGACCTTAAGTATTTTTAGTTCACAAGAACAAAAAAGTATCCCATTATAGGCTACTTTCCTCCAATAGTAAAGAATAAATCATCTCGTCATTAAAATCACTTGTGTAAAAAACTGTAAAAATGAGTTAATTTTTAGTTTGTAATTGTAGGTAGTACCTGGTCTTATCACAATTGGGCACTTCATGCGTGAAAGGCCTTATCATTCATTACGTAATTTTCAGACTACAGGTAGTTATTTCCGAGTAAAATTTAATTATAATGTAGAAGTGAAATGTGAAGTGTATGTTATAAGGTATGAAAAAATAAGGACCATCATAGTTTTGCTATAAGTCGTTTAATTAAGAACAGGTATGAGGACATTTAGTTATTGATAATTAATTCAAGTGATTTGATGTTCATATTTAGTAACTTATTTTTTGTGGTCGTGCTTCATACAAAGAAATTACAAATTCATGAAAATAACTAATTGTTCATACTACTTTGCTAGACACAAAACCCATAATGTTAGTATTGAGTTATTATTAAACATTAATATTATAATATGTGTTAACAATTAATGCTGTCAAAACAACCGATCAATGCAATAATGCACAAAATTGAGTGCCCAAAAAGTTTTTATTCGAATATCTGAAAACAAGCTATTTGGGTACGCAAAACTAATTATTTGAATATATGAAAACTAACACACTCATAATTATATTTTGGATAAATCACCCTCTATTTCTTACATACCCATTTATGTGTCTTAATAAACCGAAATTTGTTATTTAAATAACCAGAGTTTATTCATTTATCCATACAGGGTTACCATTCCCAGAATGGTCGATTATTGCAAAATATACAGGAGTTATCAAAAATTGTTTTACATAAAAGTTGCAAGGCTTTTAAAAATCTACATACCTGTAATAAATTGGAATATACAAGTTTGCTCAAAATATTGTGGACAATTAAAGTTGTATTTTTCTTTTAATGGAGTGCATGTTATTATTTTGATCGTCCTGTAAATTTTGAACATTTGTTATTAGCTATATGTTGCATCTAAATTCATTAATTTCCTAGATATCGGTGTTTCAAATAATAACTGATAACAACGCGATATTCGAACGCAAGGGAGGGTGGGCCACGATGAGATAAAAAAATTTCTCTCTCTCCAAGTGGCCCATGTTTAAAAAAAATGTCTCATCGTTGCCCACCCACCCCTTGACATTCAAATATCGCATTGTTATGCATTATTATTTGAAACGCTGATATCTAGGAAACTAATAAATATAGGCATCACATATGGTTAATAATAAATGCTCAAAATTTACAGCACGATCAAAATAAGTAATTATATACAGGGTGTTCCATTTTAAAAAAATATAATTTTTATTCTCCACAACTTTTTGGATGGATCAATTTATTACAGATATGTAGATTTTTAAAAGCCTTACAACATTTATATATAAAACATTTTTTGGTAACACCTGTATCTTTAGAAATAATCAACCGTTCTGGTAATTTCTCCTAACCCTGGATAATTTGTTACTAGAATAACTGATTATTTGTTAAATAAATCTTATTATTTGAAACCAGTGAACCAATTATCAAAAACACTGGTATTGTTTGCCTTCACTTTTAGCAATCAAGAGAGTAATGTGAAATATCAAAAGTTAATTATGTAACTAAAATTAAATGGTGCATAATAGGAAATTTAGTACTTTTACAATTACCGAATGTTACACATTTATTTTATAAAATGCTGTTTATTTGTTCAGGTGTACCATGAAGAGTCCAGGGACCAATTTCCAGATGATCTACAGTGTCTAAGCCAGTATATTGCCAATTTACTAGGTTATGAGAATTTTAAAGCTGAAGCTGCTATAGTCAATTTCTACCACATGAATTCTACTCTGTCTGGTCATACAGATCACTCAGAACAAAATTTGGAAGCTCCATTATTATCATTTAGGTAATGAACATAGGCTACTTGTATTAAATAGCTGTTTAAGGATCATCTGTGTGTGAAAAATTGAAAATGGATCTGTTTCTTGAAGTGGAATTTTGTATAATAATTAAGTCTTTAAGAAAATGTACTTGAAGTTAAACCCACTTTAGTTATTTAATGGTAAAGCACTTTCGTCTAACAAATAGCCATCGTCAATACCAGCACCATAAATAATAAAAAAAACTTTTAGAAATCTTTTGACTTTGTCAAAAATATAGAAACAAGCAAACTTAACCTTAAACCAAAAGCAACCTACATGGTAGCGACACAAACGTATTATTATTTTAGATCAAATAAATAATTTAGAACTGGTCAATTGAAATTACAAAAATTATTTAGAATAGTAAAATTTTGTTCATTAATAATTTTATGAATTGCAGAAATTTAAAAACAATTTAAATTTGATGATATATTGCACAAATATAATGAATTTAAATTGTCTACCGGATAAAAGAATAAAAATAAAGATATTGTAACTACATATTCTTTGTTAGCTAACCATTTATTATTAAATAAACACACTGCCATGCTAAATAATTTAAATTCATTATATTTGAGCAATGAATTACCAAATGTAAATTATTTGTAAATTTTAGAAATTTATAAAAATATTAGTGAACAAAATTTTACTATTCTAAATAATGTTTGTAATTTCAATTGTCCAGTTCTAAATTATTTATTTGATCTACGGTTTTGTTGTTGCCGTGTAGGTCGCTTTTTGATTGTAGCCATAGCGGGAATAAAATATGGTGTGCTGAGTAGGTGATAGATTTTGTGGATTTACTATGTTTGTTTGAGCAAACATTATTATTAAGTGTGGGTTTCTGTGCGGTTTTGAATCGTAATGCTGTTAGCAGGTAGTGCATTGTCATCATTTGTAAGATACCAACGTAGTGCACCAGTTATAGAACCAGAACAAAAGAATTCGTTTTGCACGACAATGAAACACAAACTATTGGTGTATTCTCTGAGAACTCGCCACATTCTGAAGGTACAATTCCAGCTGAATTTCTTCTAAGTTGTAATTTATCGAACAAATCATAGGTATTGAAATAAATAAGAAGTTTGCAACTGCTATTATATTTAAATTATATTCTTCAAAATTTTTATTGCACTTACAACTGAATAATATCGAAATCAGTATCTCTTCAAAATTCTACACAAGTAGTCACCCTATATATAAGTTCTATGTTTAATTTATCCTTATATGTTATGATAATTTTTTTTATTCATAGGTAGTACAGGTATTTGTTTTACAACTTGGCGATAGCCGACAGAATTTCCCATAATCCTGTCTACCTTTCTTTTATATCGGTCGTCCAGCTTAACTGGCAAGTTCACTTTAATAGTAGTTGGGCAATGACAGTAGTAAGGGGTTTGGAAAGATCCTCATTTAAATAATTCCTGAAAAGTTATAAATATGTTTGGCATTAAAATATTGCAGGAGTTGATGTATTAAATTTGAATAACACTACTCTTTTATGATTCCGCTGCCCTTTGTCGGCGTACGATGTTAAGTTAATAAATAATTAAAAATGCTACCAGTCTTCATAAGGAAATTTCGTCTTCATCTGAAAATAGACGATAAAAGAAGCTGGCACTTCAGTGCATCATATCAACAAAAAAACATTCTGCGTGCATTAAACAAAAGTGTTTGTTGTATCTGATACACTACACGTTTTTCTTCTGTTAACTGCAAAAAAAGTATTTGCCAGGAGCATCATTCCTTGCTTTTTGATTTTCAGGAACAATTCCTAGAATTTCTCGAATATATATAGTCAGTCTTCTGCTCATAGTTACGTAGGAGTGCTGTGAGTGAATTGTTAGCCGAAAGCGTTTTACAATTAAATGAATAAAGTGAATTTAACTTCAAGTATATTTTGTTAAAGAAGACTTGTTTATTTGTGGTTATAAATAATATTCATTCATTTATTATAAKATCCATTATGGTGACATTTGATCCTGGTATGTCCTATTTTTGATCATACTTTGAGCCATAAAGGTTGAATGTAATGTGAATTTTTTTTTTTGAAGTTTTGGACAAACTGCAATCTTCCTTTTGGGTGGAAAGACACTCGAAGAAAAGCCAACAGCATTATTTTTGCACAGTGGTGATATTGTTGTGATGACTAAGGAGTCTCGACTCTCCTATCATGGTGTGCCACGTATTTTAAAAWCCAGCAGTGAACCTTGGAATATTTTGGATGATGAGGATACTGAAGGCAACAATCTGTTCGACGTTTTCAAATGTGATAAAATGTTGTATAATATGTGTTCTGAACAKTCTTTTTGGAAAGATTTTAWTGAATACATACAGTCTTCTAGGATAAATATTAATGTTCGTCAGGTATTGTACAGTGAACAGAACACCCTTACCAAAGGTAATTAAATATACAAATATTTTTACATTTTTATTTTTTTTATATTGAATTCTTTAGATATTAAATGTGTTTGATTGCATTTGTTATTGTAAATACTTGTCGATGATGTACTAGAAAACTATAGTGCACTACAAAGAATTTTGAACAGTACAATATTTTTAGATGCTACAGAGTACAGTACAGTATTTCTCTGTTACAGAATGAAGTCAGTAATGTAATTGTTTTGTAGTAGTAGTAGTAGTATTTATTTCATTATTTTACCAATCTACACTAAATGACAAAACATATAGCAAATATTTTATCACTATCACTATACTAGTATAGGTACACCAGAATAACTGTGTATGAATATAATAATAATAATGCAAATATCGCCAGTACTTAACTTTCTGTGGCAGTAACTCAGCAGACACACAATAAACCTGTCAGGATGACTGGTTTGCCCACCTGATTCCTTTCGGGCGGCGGTCATAGTTTGATTTAAGGATTACAGCCTTTCCAATGAAATGAGGTAGATGAAATTGTAATACACTTATACTGAGGTTTACTTAGGTATATATAGCAACACAGGGTAGCTAAGATTTTTTTCTTTGTAGGAGACACTGTTAAATAATTTTTATTTTATTACATGTTTTAGGTAAGAAATATCTATTGGAATTGTAATAAAGTTCAAAACTTATAATTTTGATTACAACATTCAGATACAGAACCACCTAGTAGAAATTACTTCTTATAACATGAGATTCGTATCTCGGGGCAGCAGTATGTTAAATGAAATGCAATTGTGTTACCAAGAAAAACATCATTGTTACCGCAATTTACTAATAAGTGTAAAATTTTGATTTTATTTGATATTATTTTCCACTGTTCTACCACAAAAAGTGGTATTCATCTAAAGGGACTGATTTTTAGGCACTAAAAAGTATTTTATCCCAAACGACACAAAAAGCTCCACCAGATGATAACCTTAAATTAACTGTATGATGATATGATGATTATGTCAAAATTTTATTTATTTCTATCTTTATTTCTTCATTTGGCTATGCAAAAAAAAGACACTGCCCAATAAAAATATCTACAAAAATAATAAAACATAAAGTCTATAATTCAAGTCAATTACTTATTTGTGAGTAATTATTAAAAAAAAAATTATTTTTAATTTGTCACATTTTTAAAATAAACTAAAAAATATAAACTTATTAGGCATTCCAACGAATTGTCAAAGTGTCTTTAAAAATGGCGTCTGTAGGTGATTCAGCTATTATTGTTATTCCAATTTTTGCTTAAGAGAGGTGTTATGCAGGCATGCTGTAAAACATATCTGTTTAGCAAAAATTGGAATAACAATAATAGCCGAATCACCCACGCAGATAACGTATACACAAAACACAGTTACACACCTAAATTCTTTTAAACGATTATTACAAAATACAAGAAAGCATACTATATCCAGTCTTTGTTTACCCTACAGACGCCATTTTAAAGACATTTTGACAGTTTGTTGGAATGCCTAATTTAACCCCATACACAATCATAACCCCATAACATGGGGTATGTATTTGTGCAATTATTATCTATTGCACCCGCCTCACGTTTTTTGCTTTAAATCTTACCTAAATAATTATTTTCTGCTTTTTAATCTTGTGTAAAATTTTGCAATCGATTTTAAACTTGTTGGAGAGATTGTGATAATGTGGCAAATTTCATGTTTATTCCAATTTTTCTGCACCAGTTCTTATCCTAAATCGAAAATTGTTATACATAATTAATTAATAATAAAACTTTGCCACATACAAAAATTAAGTTAATAGTGTGAGTTATTTCCAAGCAATCACCCATCCAAGTACTGACTGTGTTGTTTTCAATTTAGTATGCCTACTCCACAGTACATTTACAGTTTTGCTTTCTATCTAACCAGCTGGGTTAATTTTAGGACTATCACAGATATCACACACACAGGCAAGAAAACAAGTTAATATTATATTTTCATCATTTTTGAGCTATATTTAATGTTTCAAGTCTCTAGCTCAACAGGAAGTTGTTTAAAATCTTTGCATAATTTGTACTGTACAGACAAACAGACACGACAACTTAATAAAAACATGTTGATAAAATAATAACACATATTAATTCAGTAATATGTTTAATGTCTATTGGATTTTGTTACTATCCTATTAAATTTGTACCTATTTAATGGAATTAAAAATATTGAAAWCTATACCAATGAATAGAAACTGGTATAATTCAAAACACTTGTACCAACATGGTTTTTCTAATAGATTGGGACCATCTGATAAAATGTTTTCAAAACTAGCAAAAAATTTGTGTGAGAATGGTGGTTTTCAAAAGAAAAGAATTGTTTTTAAGTTCAGAACATCAACAAATCAAGCACACTGTGACAGTTCTAGCAAGTGACAGTGTAAAAGAGCATAGCTCTTACTATTTCAATTCGTCAAATTTTACAGAACATAAAGTGGTCAGACGAATGTCAATTTCATAACAATGGAATAGTTAACACACTGTMACTGTTGGTCACAAGACAATCCACAGTGACTTAGAGAAATACGCTTTCAATATACCTGGGGAGTCAGCGTGTGGTGTGTGTTAATGGTTATATTGTTGGTCCACAAGTCTAAGAAGGTACACACACACAGGACAAAGCTGTCTAGATTCTTTGAGGTATGAACTGTTGGATTACCTAGACGAGGTGCCCCTGAACATTAAATGCAATAGGATGGGGAACCACCATATAATGCAAGAATTGTGACTGATTATTTAAATATAGTTTACCTTGGTAGGTGGATTGGAAACCATACTACACCCCTAGACTTTTAAGAGACCACAAAAGGATTCTCATATGACTTGTTAAAATGTTCATTTTGATTCTCAATTTATAATTTTTAATAAGATCTTTTTGTGCTTTTTAGTGCTCATTCGTAACTATCAACCTTGTCAAAAATATTATGTTACTGATAAATGTATGTCATGTAAGCTCCACCACATTATTGAATTAAATTATTTATAAAACCTAATATTCTAATCGATCCTAAACTTATAAATAAGCATAGATCATTTTACAGTATACTTGCTACTTGTTTGTTGTTTAACACATTATAATCAAGTGATCTGTGACTGCAGCTACATTTTGTTACCTTTCAATATAAGTGACAGTTACCTTCAGTTAATTTGCAGCACTATTAAATATTATTTCACTTGCAAACTGAAATATGGAAGCATTAAATGATTTAGAGCGCAAACAGAAAGAACCTTTTACAATTGCATCACGCAGTAAGGTATCTGCAGAATCCTTGAAAGCATGCTTCAAACCCGCAACATATACCAGTTCAAATCCTGCCTTCAAACCTCCATCGACTTCATTTACATATGACTGTGGAATGTTTAATCACAGTAGTACCTGCCTCAAGTGCCTAATTTTAAGGAGAATCTGGATGTTTTCAATAAACATGTATGATTTTATGGGACTTCTGGACATATGTCCTTGTGGAACGTTGCACCCAATTCGACCCTATATCAGTTATAAAATTAAATGTGAATAAGTGTATGTAATAAAATGTTTTGTCAAAAACAGCACTCATTTATTATGTTATAGCAGCTAATAAAATGAAACACAAAATGAACATTCTTTTGCCAGCAAAACATATCATTCTGATTATTGCAAATTGGGTAAATTTTTCAAATATTGTGACTAATAGTAATGTGTAAAAAGCTTTTACACGACGATTATTAGTAAATAGATATCTAAATTTCCTAAAATTATGATTTTACAAATATATTTCACATTACCTTTATCAAATTAGCAATTAAAACAATGAAGGGAAAAACTGGTGAGCTTGAAATAAACAAATGGGTAAAGCAGGAAAATGTGCTATTGAAAAGAAGAGAAGGACGGCAGACATAATATATGAGTAATGATAGCAACCAACGTAAAAGAGATTTTGAAAAAAAAATCTAAAAGAAAAAACAAAAGAAGCAAACAAATCAGGTTGAACTATTAATAACATTAAAACAAAAATAATGAAGTTGGAAAATTATATGGAAAGAATAAATACATCAAAATAGGAGGAAATAAATTTGAACTATTTGATATATTGTTTAAGTATTTTTTCATAATGATTACTAAGTAGTACCAGAGATAAAGGAGAAATTGCTAGCAACCAAAAGAGCATTCAAAGTTAAGATATTGACAAGTAAAAGTATATTGGAGAGAAAGATATGTAATAGCTACACAGAGAAAAGAGAACAAAGATAAATGGGACTGATTCAACCAAACCATCCAATAAGGTGGAATCTAGCCAAGAAGCAAGGTTGCTTTACTCGAAGCCTAACTCCACTGTTTTAGTATAGATACTACTTTTTATTGTAGTTTCGAGTTTTCTATTGAAATCAGGATGACTGAGATTAATTAATTGTAAATTTCATATGGTTATCTAAATTTTGTTTTAATTTTGTTAGATATAAGGAGTGAGTACACTCAAATATATATGGTATGTGCTCAAAGATGTAAATGTTTTTTGTAAAATATCTTGTACATTAACACCTCTTTTGATAGATAGCATTCAAGTCAATTTTGCATCAAGTTTTCTAATTTAAATAGATAGTAGTGTAGTTGTCGAAATATGCTACATTGATAATGAAAGGATGAACAAAGCAATATTTTTGCAAAAGATAGATAACTGTTTCGCTCTGAACATCCATATCAAGTGCTTAGGTGACCTGTTAACAATGGACAAATAAAATTTCTGACATGGGTGTAATCATGGTAGTGCAGGGTGGGTCACTTGCTTCTTTTAGAATCAGAAAGGTCTTGAGCTAAGCTTTCTAGATCTGCAGTCAAAGTTCGGCAACTCAGGTAACTGAATTTATTGAATGTTGAAGGGAGTCTGCAGTTGAGTTCTCCAAGTTTGTTTAAATACATAATCTTACTACACAGTTTCTTGCCTACTCCCTTGACCTCTCTTATAATTATTATTGAATTCTCTTTTTATGATAATCTCAAAAATAAATAGGTTCACATTGTTACGTTATTAACATCTGTATTTTTCAATTCATATGTATTATAGCTTGCTCTTGTTTGTATTTAGTACATTGCCAACTAACTCAGCAGCTTCGACAGCACATCCAGCACACAAAGTCACACCACAGCCCCCATGGCCATAGTTATGTATAATCTTCAGTGGTTTGCCTCCAGATTGTTTTGATGTCAGTTCTAATCTCACTGCTGGCCTTCCTGGTCTCAAACCAACCATGTGTTTAATTATAGGTGCATTCTGAAAATATTAACTTTATATTATAGCATTAAAATCGACAAAAAAAATACTACTTTCAGTCCTGGTACAATTTTGTTGCAACCAGACAGAATGTGCGTCTTGTCAGATTCGTCGACTTCTAAGTTGTAGTCACCCAATTGTTTGGTACCACCCAGAATGACGCTATCAGAACTGTAAACAAGTATTTTGTATAAATGAAAACAGACTGCTGCCTTAACCACGGCATACTTTCCCAGTAAATGTAAGAGCTAACCAGCAGATGTGTTCAGTTCATCATTGCTCAGAGAGAACTTCTCCGTGCCATCGACAGGAAACTGCACTAAGACACAAGTGGCCTAATTTGCAGAGTTTCTCAGTACATAGCACTGAGGGCATTTGATCTTACATTTACTAGTATTTTGTTTGTTATCGTGTATCCTGTGTAAGGTTATTTTTCGTATTTAAACTGATTTTTTTCTGTGTAGATAGCTCAAATTAAAAATATTTCTTATTAAACTAAGATACCTTTAGAAGGCACTATTTATGGTGCAGGGGGTGTAATGGGGAGTAATTACCCTCTCAAGATTGTAGGGGTACCGGTATGTGGTGGGCAATAAGCACCTTGCCTAATGATGTGTGGTGTATAATGAAGTAATTAAAGTTGACTGGTGTAGATGGGCAGACAAACGAGTGGTTCTTAGCACTCCGAATTTGATAAACAATAGCGCATGATAACACAGGTATGTTCGAATATAGTCATAGATTTAATTTATTTTTCAAGTTAAGTATTACACTGTTTTAGTATATAATTTGTACAAAATTTAAAACGTAATTTCTAAAATAAGTAAAAGAAAATAAACAATTTTCCAAAAATCTTTGCTTGAAAAAAACACTTTTTATATGGCTGACGAGTAAGAATATTTGCCAAATACATGAATTCTGTAATTATTTCTGTCTTAGAAAAGTACAATATCTTTAAAGCACGCTATAGTTCCCAGGAAAGAATATCTTTTCTATATTTTGTGTATCAAAAGAATGGAAAGGCAATTTAATGTTATTTGGCTAAAAAGCACTTCACAACTGATAATAGGTTAACATATTTAGAGGAATTGGAGGGACTCTTTTGTAAATACTGTGTAATATTTGCAAAATGTCAGTGGTCTACATATATCTAAATATTTAAACAAATTAATAAAAATATCTAAAAATATTCACAGGTATTTGGCAAAGATAGTGATTTAGAGATGCATGCTCAAAATGCTTACCAC
The DNA here is from genome assembly GCA_025024175.1 of Rhyzopertha dominica. NCBI lineage: Eukaryota > Metazoa > Arthropoda > Insecta > Coleoptera > Bostrichidae > Rhyzopertha > Rhyzopertha dominica. The sequence continues at coordinate 22,407,939 of QCXZ01000041.1, forward strand.
AGGCAAGCTCTAAATCAGGGGATGATTTTTTTATGAAAACCCAGAAACAGACGTCCTAAATTTATTAGAAATAGAGAGGTAATAGTGAGGATTATTGGAAAATTGGCAGTGGTTGGTTCATATAATTTACTTAGGACGGCAAAATATACAAAATGACCCTGTCATAGTGAATATTTATATTCAGAATGAATAATGATGAAAATTTTGAGAACTGGTTTGATTGATAATTGCTAGCAGAGACAAAATACCTAAAAATCATGTCGAAAACAGGGAGGCCAATGCCAGTATAGTATTGTATTTGACGAAGACACATGTCAAATGTGTATTATTGTAGGTACGTTACTTACATGAAGATTGCATTTAAGGAAGATTTTATAGGATTTGTTGATAGCCATGAAAGTAATTATGACAACATTATGATATACGATGGAACCAGTATTAACTTGATGATATTTTGGACAAATAATTTTTGTTTAAATTCAAATCAGAAATAGATTCAAGGCAAGTAACCCATGGAAATAAGTAATTTATAGTTTAGTTTATAAAGCTTGTGATGTTGACATATTTACACTGATAAAAAAATTCTTGATGTTCATTGCCAGTTAGTGTAGCATTCCCAGAATTAAGTTTCTCTTTGTTAAAGCTTAAAAACTTGGCTGCGGCTTACCATGGAACTGAAGTGGTTGGTTGGAATAGCTCTATTCTATGTTCTTAGGAAGGTGAAGAATGATGTTCAAATGTAATAGACAGCAAATAAGAATCATAGGTTTTTATTTTTTTGTATTAAATAAAAATTATAAGTATTTTTGTTTGAACCTAACAGGTACCTATTGGTTTATAATCATTATTCCTCCCAAACAAAATTTCTACATACGCTACTGGCCTTTAGGAACTCTAGCAGGGCCTTCTAAATGAAAACGTGAATATTTAAATCGGCATGAAACTCATTCAAAAGGGGTAACAAGAAAACACCAAATTTAATAATTGACAGAAAACTGATATCGTTGATTGAACAGGTCAATGCATCTGACTTTTTGAAAACTGAGCTGCTCACTGAATTGATCATAATTTGAAAATATGCTCCTCCGCGATACTTGCCTATATTGTAATTTACTATCTTTCAAACATATGACCACCTACACATTAATTAACAGCACAGTGTAGCATTATTGCTACGTCAAGGTAGATTTGACCTGTCCTGCTAAATAGGTAATTTCATGCAGAAATTATTTTCTACTTACTTGGGAATGATGTAATTATAATCGTTCATAAAACAAAAATTTAGCCAGGGTGCCTCCACTCTGGTTATTTGCCCCCTAATCGGCTGCACACTTTCATCCTGTGCCAGTTCACGTGAATTTAGACCACTACAGTTAACTATACAGTCATATCCATCCAAGGCTTCAAGATCCGTGATCTTGATTTTCTTCAGTCGACCGCCGTTTACGAGAAATCGTTTGAGAAGAAACGGTAAAAACTTTTTGGGTTCACACGTGAACGTTATAAAGGTTATTCCATCCCTGCGGAATGTGAATTTTGTTAGTACGATGTAGTTGGTAGCGACATTTCCTTACACGTAATTTTCGCCGTGTTCTTGGTTATAGGCTTCCAATTGAGTTTTCGAAAGTTTTTGGAAACCATACGGGATTTTGGACCAAGAAGGTGTTGGCCAGGGCTCCTTGCTGAATTCTGCGACAGGTATAAGAGATATTCCAGCTTCTTCCGCGAAACCGTTTCTCCATAGTTCTTCGAACAACTTTGCAGTTAATTTAGACCATTTGCTGAAAAGACGTTATAGTTACAAATAATACAGTACTCTTAATAATCGAACGGCACTTTTGTGTTTCAATTGTCTAATTTTTCATATGTCAAACATTGGAGGAAGAAGAGTAGGAGTCATGAAGAAGACCTACAATAAACTGGTCCTGATAAATACCGAGGGTGAAAATAAGTTGATAATATTAACAGTCACTTATTTACAATGTCTTACCCACTTAAAAATATAAAATGAGTTAATCAGGGGTAGTGGATGCGCTTTATACTCCTAAACATAAATACGAATTTTAAACACAATTAGCTTTTATGCTCATAAGTGTTTTTTATGTTGGATATAAATATTAGCTATTTAGACATCTTAAACAAAATGCACTAATTAATGTGTTAAACAAAAGTCAACACGTTTTTAAAATAAGCTTGAAAACGCAAAAGTAGCATTATGCAGAATACGCTAGTTTAATAAATTGTAATGTCACGAAAACTATGAAATCATTTACCTATGTTTTATAATAACGTGTAATGATAACAGGGTGTTTCACCTAAGACGGGACAGAATTTAGCTTCGTTAATATTAACTATAAAGAGAAAAGTTTTAATAAACGTTTTACCGATTTAACCTGTGCGTAGGTACGCAGAAAACATCTCTTTCATTGTATGTATTACTTTTTGATTCCTCGACAAATTTATAGCCGATTTGTTAATATTACATGTTGTCTATCATGTGCCGTTTCAGTTATTTAACTTTTATTTTTGAAAAATTTGATGTTTGCAGCATATTCGAAAAAATTATTTTTCCGCAAGCGGTACAAAAAATGACTCTTCGGAACAAAATCATTCACTTTTAATCTTAGGAGCTAAAATTGTGACTTTTAATCCTAGGATTAAAAGTGTTGATTTATTTTAAATTAAAACTTGGTAATTTGAGTAAAGTGTATTTAACAATATTTACAATAATTTTTATTGTCTATGTTGCTAAGTTTTGAGAATAATATATTGTTTTATTAGGAATAAAAGTGTTAGCTTTTTGGTGAGCATATCGCGTAACAAAAAACTCACTTTTATCCGAACTAAACATGCTGGTTTTTCTCCAAGCGAAATCACCCATTTAACTATTTCTTTGAACGAAATGATTCAAACCACATTGGAATAATAAAACAAAGTAGGTAAGTACTTGTTCAAACTGTGTATTTAATATCAATGTGGTTACTTACTTACCTACTTTGTTTTATTATTCCAATGTGGTTTGAATCATTTCGTTTAAAGAAATAGTTAAATGGGTGATTTCTCTTGTAGAAAACCAGCATGTTTAGTTCGGATAAAAGTGAGTTTTTTGTCTCGCGATATGCTCACCAAAAGGCTAACACTTTTATTTCTAATAAAACAATATATTATTCTCAAAACTTAGCCACATAAACAGATGTTATAAAAAATAGAAGGAACAAATGCATAAAATTATTAAATACAGACATTCAATTACGGATATCATTTGGCAATACTTGTTTGCAAATTTCATTTTGGTGCTATTATTATTATTATTGTTTCTCCAGTGACAAACTAAAATGTTAACCCGTGAAGAACTTGTTTGCATGGTATTTGTTCTTGATGAATGTCATAGAAATGATTTATTGACATCTATAAAGCTCATGCCCAGCAATATCCCAAAAGGCGCCACCTTAGAAGAGAAACTTTTCAATCTTTGCTCGAGGGCTACTGTATCTGCCGAACGTTCAAATCGCAAGCGGAATTCGACATTCTTTCGGAAGATAACCAGTTAATGGTCTAACAATACCAGCATATAATATGATAAATGCACAAAATATGTTTGTTGCCAAATCCCTCGTGCAGAGGATCCATAAGAAGCGTGAGTATCATTCGTTACGTATAACAAGAACTATTTTCAAATGATTTCAAAAAATATTAAGTTTTCATCTGTAGTCTGTCGATCGTCGAGAAGAAGACTCTTCTTAATATGTACATATGTATTGTTTACCGATCACAAGAATCGCGTTATTGATATACATTACTGGCACTACTACGATACGGCCCAATATTTTTTGTAAAAGCTTGACGGACAGAACATAGTTTAATTATCTTCAAAATCGCTTATCTGATTTGATTAAGGAAATCCCTTTAAATGCTCGGCGGTTGATATGGAGGCTACAACAGGATGGAGTTCGAGCACACTACGTAATTAAATCTAGGAGATTTTGAATAGAGGCTTACCCAGATAACCCCTTACCTACTTGGTTACTGAAGTCATCGGATCTTACAATCTGTGCCTTTTTGGGTGGGATTTATTGAAATCAAAGTGTATTTAACACCACCGGACACCATGAAAGATATGCGCCACACGATATCGTTTGTGCTTAGTCCAAACTGGACGACATACTGGGCAACTGATTTAATATTTGTTTATTGTGTTCCAATGTTACGTGTTCTTGCATTTTTGTTGTTGTTATAGTAATAGTGGACTGATATCCCTTGCCAGTAATAATGGTGCCAGTACTAAGCCTGAAAAAATACGAGGGGAAAAGTCGATCTCACAATATTTATTTCTGTGAAATGTACGTTAGAGCCAAGTTTTTACGTTTTAATTGAAATTCTTTTATTGTGGTGTGCTATGAGAAAAACGTGACTTATTCTATCTGCAATTGAAAACAGTTTATTTTATGCATTTTGTTTTGTTCATTTTTGTATTGCAGCTGCTGTATGTTCCGGATTTAATCAAATAGTGAACGTTTTAGCTAAACCAGTAATACACATTTTTATTAATGATTACTATACGAATAATTGCACCAAAGTAACATTTGGATATAAGGAATGACAAACTATTGTAAAACAGTTACCAAGGCCTACTTCATTTATTAGAAGAAACATACCTTAATAATGTAAATTTTGCATTTAACAGTGGAAAAATAAATAATGTACCATTTTATTAAAAAAATCAAGTTATCAGTGATTGAATGTGCCTTGCCATAACTGAGTAATGAATTTATGCATGTAAGTTGAAAATATTTTTTGCGTGTGCACAGGTTTAATGAAATCTATGTAGTTAACATTAATGGAGCTAAATCCTAGCCCGGCATGGGCGAGACACCCTGTATAATTAAGCGAATATAGGAAATCAGAAAAAGGTATTCTAAAGTTGATTTTCGTAATAATAAATAAGTAACGCATTAATACAAGTTAAGACAATACCAACTGATAGGTTTTTTCTCTACCGACAAATCATATATATGCTGCTTTCTGTGCCTGACAACCAAACAATTGTTTTAATATATTGCAATTTTTATCGGCTTACTTTATTTTTGCATCTGGTGTGTTTTGCATAAGGTACGGTTGCCACAGTCCTGCAGACACATCCCCAGTTGTGTTAGGACTAAGTTTTTCCGAAAAAATCGTAACGCGTGTTGAACTGCCATACTGTTTTTGGATTTCGACCGCAGTTGTTAATCCTATAACACCAGCACCGACGACTGCCACATTGTACATCCTGATGGTATCGCAAATGAGTCTGGATATTGACTGAGCAGCATACCAAATAACAGCGTATATCTATTATTATTTATTTGTTTTAATGTGACCCATGACATTTATCACAGATTAACAAATAGAAACCTTGAATTAGTTTTAGTACACACCGTCGCCTTGGGCAACGGGTGCAAAAAGATTCGGGTATTTAAAATTGCAATATTATCACAGTATCTGGCTGCAAGCGTGCAAGCACTAATAAAGTGACTGTACATACTTAACATCGTGTTTAATAAACCTCTCGTATGTAGTTAGTCAAATAAAAACTTTGAAAGTGCATTAATAAGATGCACGAAGCAGAATCTTGTCTTAAAAGTCCACAGAAATGTTATTTCTAAGATCTAGAAGGTTCTATTAATAACATCATAGAAAAATTCAAATTATCACTGACAGTTTAAAACTCGCAACCCCACTGGAGCACTGCATAAGGGAGGAACGGCGTTTTGTTATCGTTTCTTGCACGGTGAAGGCGTAAAACCCATTGATGTTCATCGTAGAAATGCAGCTATCATAAGTAAATTCACGTTTGTTACCCCAATATTGAACGAATTGAGTAACCATTTCATAACTGATCTCCCAACCTGGTCCTGCACGTTGAAGCGTTAGTGAAAGAAAATCGTCTTGTTCTCCTGGATAAAATCTCTGCAGTTCTGAAAATTAATTATGGCTCTGTGCGAAAGATATTATGCTCGAAATCCTCAATCTTCGTAGTGTCAGCCAGATGGGTGCCAAAACAACTAACCCTACAAATGAAACAACGACGCGTTGATGCATATGAAGAATTTTTGCGTCGGTATGAAGCAGAATGCAGAATACTCCTTTTTGACAAGGGTGGTGACTGAAGATGAGTCGTGGGTGCACTATCATCAACCTCAAACCAAGAGATCAAGACCCAGCGCCCCCCTTCTTCACCGAAACAAGCAATTTTTATACACAGTTCTCGACAGGAAAAGTTACATTGCTCTTTTTGGGACGCAAAATGGGTAATTTTCAAGGACTACATGCTTACTTTACTTTGAATTCCTGAAGGATCTTTCAAGTAAAGGTATTCTTCTGAAACAAGGGAACGTGCGACCACATATCGCACATATTGCAGCGACCATCCAAGCGATTACCATATCTTTGGTCAAGTTAAAGAGGTATTCGTTGGGAATTTTTTTAAAGTAATGATGAAGTTACCCAGGCGGTATAATACATATGTGACTCTGCACACGCCTGCAGGATTTTCTTCTTCGAGCATCGAAGCACTTCCAAAGCGGTGAAAGAAGTACATAGAACGTGTTTAAGGTTTTCGTTGGACTATGTCTCGTACAGCACGAATAAAACCTATACCGATGTATATATACCTACGTTAGACAGTTGTATGAAATTGTCATTAACTATTTCTTCTATAACAACCCCTTGCTTCTGAATTTATATTTTTATATGATAACTATATACAAAACGAATACAGGGGATGCGCAGATATGGGGTATTAATTTTATTACGGCCATATAATTAATCTCGAGCTTTGTTTTCTTAGTAAATGAAACCATAAAGCTGCAAGCTATACAGATAGGTACCAGGCAGTTCAATATCTATCGATTTTCTATACTGACAAACTGTAAATTGCAGAACAATAAGATAAAACTTCATTTAGTTGTTGAAAAGAAACAAAAAAAGGAGCTTTACTTATTCCCAATATACTGTAAGTCTAAAATATATTGGGAAAGTTTTAAAAGAGTTTTTATCGTTAGTCGTTAAATAACAAAAGATAACGATTGCAATTTGTATTATAATATCTAAGGTAATACATTTGGCAATTACAAGGCTTATAGGATTCCAAAGCTATGATATACGATTTCACAAAAAAAATTAAAAAAGCAAAGGAGGTTTCAATATATACACTGTCATAAAAAACACCCAACGATACTTGTTTATTTTGAATAAACTTTAAACTTTGATATTCATATTTGTTCCTATTAAGCCATAAATGTAGCAGTCATTTGTTTTATTATATTATTACTATTATCATATATTCTTTTAGGTTTCTTTATTTAACAGAACGATAAGTGAAGATTATACTTTGAATTAAATTTTTATTAACTTAGCAAGTTTGACAAAGGGCAAATATCGTGGGTTTAAGAGACCCATAAGATATATTGCTACTATAGAACGCGTATAGGTGTCTAAACACGATAGTGGGTTGGTGGCGGGCATGGTTCCAGTGGTCATTTTAGACCTTTGGTTTTAATGAACCGTGAATAGCTATTATCCATGAAAGCATACCACTTTTAGTCTTCATCAGAGACAGTATGAACCTCACATTTTGCTTTTTTAGCAAGATAGTGTACAACCACCGCCGTTCTGCTGCTACCCCTGCTGTTCCTGTTGCTAGTGCTACTACTATACTAGTGCAATTATTGCCTTCAATTAATTACATGAAGCCAACTCATTGAAAATTCACCTATTCTCGTGATACTGAAGTGGTACCTAATATTCAAAATGGACTAAATCTAAATGTGAATCAAACCGAAAAACAATTTTCTTCTGCATATAGATACGAGTAAAAGATAATAAATAAAAGTGGCGCGCATTAAATGATGTGTCAAACTACGGATAACTCCACTAAGGATACCGAACAAACTATTCGCGAGCGTCTCTATTTCTGTGAGCGAATTCAAGTTCTTACGGTTTTCTGATACGTGGCGCCCCATGACGGGTGGATGTTACAGTCACTAAATATATTACAGTACCGCAATAGTCCGCCATTTTAGGACAAAATAGCGGCGGGAAATTTAAATGTTTATAAAAAAGATGGGAGTGGGAATCAAACTATCAAACCAAACTTCTTGACTAGATAAATACAAATAGCAGGCCATGATGAAGCGTTGTTTAATTGGCAACGTGCTTTGTGCATCAGAGCCTGATATCTGGCAGTTCTTTAATCTTTAAGGTTAGGTTTGATTGCTTTGGTCCTCTTTCCCATCTTTCGCTACTATTTTGCCCTAAAATGCGATACTGTAATGTATTTAGTGACTGTAGGTGGATGTAAGGTCACTGTATTTTAAAATGTAGAGACAACGGTTACGACTATATAATTTCCATATTGTTTCAAATAATTCTATCTCTGTTACTGCTGAATTTGATAGCGATGGTTGCTAGGCGAAGGTGAAATCCGGCAATACTTGCTACCGCATCTCTCGCTTGTACCATAGGGAAAAGTATCATTCTGTCTTTTGTGTTCCCGGATCAAACCTGAAACTAGAGTTGGCGGTACTTTATATATGCAATGGCCTTGGTGGATGTATAGTCTCTATAGATCTATCTAGGGATTTTAGCATAAGTGTAGCTAGCATAATATTTTAGAGGGGGCTTAAGCCCCTCGAGTAAAATAATAATGATTATTTACGATGGGTAATAAGAAATGAAATATTGAAGTTGACCTTCTCAGTGGAGGCAGATTTGGCGATGGCAGTTTTACCGTGTTTCATAAATGTAAGAAGCGAATGTAAGAAAACTCAAACTAACACACGTTTAAAAACTTGTAAAGATATATAAAACTTCTAAGACAGTACTTAATTAAAAATAGAACGCATAACTTGCTCAAATTAGTTTAAAGCGTGTATTAAATTTTCCTATAACACATACTATCGCAGGATCACCACAGACATATATAATTTCTGATAATTTCTTATAGTTCCATCTCTATTAGCACCGAAGCCATTTTCGCTCTCTGACTCGCACCACAAGGAAAAGCATCTTTTTTTTGTCTTTTGTTTTCTCGGACTTCTAACCTAAGTCTAAWGTTGTTTATATTTAATATTTAGTGGCTCTTACTTTATCATAAGCTGTTGCCATCTACCGATCAGATTTGAAACCTCTMTTTAAAGAGAATCACTTTTGTAGTATGAAACATGTAAAAGATTGTTATCTTCACAGACCATTAATGATCTGTGGTTATTTTTTGGTGAAGTTATCTGTATCTCTAGCACATAGTTTTCTGTTATTTTGACCTACGAAGTTATCTAAAATTATCGAATGCATTTGAAGTGACATTTTGTCAAATAATTCCAAATAAACATGTGACAGTACTTGGATCTCATAAATGATTACCAAAGTGTCCACTATTTTGAACTGTAACCACAAAATTTCACTAGTAAAGCTACCGACAAAGTGAAAACGTTGCTGTTGGAGAGAACCTCGATTTTCTATTAGTACTTTCTTAATAATGTATATTAGCACTGATAGAAATGTCATATGGAGGTTACGAATTTGATTCCTGGTACGCAATTTTCGTAAGTTTTATCTGCTGGTGCTCTTTATATGCAACTGCGGCTCTTGCCTTACCTGACAAAACTCCAGAATATTGGTGTAGAGTGGTAACGTTCATTCATGCTGTGTTTTCGACATTTCTTGGAATTAACCAGTGTTTTTCCGACGAATGGTCATTTAATGATCCCGCCAAGCCAACGACCGATAATCAGGCGATGCTTCTGGTTTCTAGCCTGGGATACTTCTTGGAAGATCTTTTATGGTGCGCTTTATATCAAACGGAAGGATATTTGATGATCGCCCATCACATTTATAGCTGTATAGTTTTATTTAGGATGCTAATGAGTGGGGAGGTGAGTTTTATTTTACTTTATATTGCTTGAAGAGATTTTGTGAGGGTCCACTTACAGTGACTGTATAAGCATGGTCTATCGATAAGTGTGAGACCTCTAGTTGTGCTTATTGAAGTGTTTTTTTTTTGCCAGGTGGGCGGTCAAACTGCTTGTGCATTGGGAACAATGGAAATGACTAATCCTCTGCTCCAAGGCAGGTGGTTTATACGATATGAAATTGGAAGGGATAATTTCTTATTTAAGTCGGTGGAAATCATCTTTATGGTAGTGTTTTTCTTTGTGAGACTTGTTATTGGAACCTACATCGGCTCGTTGATTCTTCTTAATCCAGCTAATAATCTGGAGTATAAGGTGATGACAATTTCGTTATATGTCATGTCCTGGTTGTTTATGGTGAATATATATGGATACTTTCACTATAAATATGTTAAGGGTGTCAGAGCAGCAACCTCCAGTGAGTATGTTGCTAATTAAGTATGCATTATAAATAAAGATTTCTTTAAACATTTTAGAGCTTTATTTCTGGCTAGTACAACTGAATTCGTGGCTGCTAATACTTGCATAACAATACCTAAAAATCAATTTAACTAATTAACAAACGTTTATGTTCCTGTAAATGCAAACCGTTATTCTACAGGAATGCCATGTGGTACTTGTACTTGAAGGCTCTTATTTAATACAACACTATTAAATTAAAAAATAATTAAAATTATATCTATAAAGGCTAATTCAAATCTGGCGCAGATAAATAATGTATACCAAAATACTAAAATAGTTTGGATTAATTTAAATTTAAGTTTATAAAGTTTAAAGAAAACATTGTTTGGAAGTAACCATTTATACATTTCAAATTTAAAGATGTTTACATAAAAGATATGCTTAATTTTTATTGAAAGTAAATTGTAACGCAGTAGAGCGATGTAACTAAGTAATCGATGTTTTACTTCTCTTAGAAATTAGCATATTTGCATTAATTCCTAGAATACTCTAAGTACCTAAGTCTTTAAAGTTTTTTTAGAGGGATAAAATAATATAAAATCAATGTTATCGTAATAACTCTACTGTGTAAGGTCAGTATTATGGGCAATATAAATGCAAGATGCCGTTGGAAGATGGAATCCACTACCAGTAGGAGTAATGAAGAAGTTTCTTCTGCAATTTGTTTCGAGACGTCGGTTCAATAATTTTGATTTCTCTAGCCAACTGTTTACTATGGGTAAGATACATTTTTTGTTTATTGCCAGTTAAATAAGAATAGTCCACTGTTATTAGGTTTATTTCTTAAAGCGCATGTTTTTTTTGTAGAGCACTGAGTCTTTATTCGTTTTCATGAGCTATATAGATTGCAGTGAATCCGGTTCTTCAATCTCAATTTGATAGTTTGGGGCTATAAATGTTGTTTTTTTAACATATATGGAGGCTAGTTAGTTGTCTGTAATTCAACAAGTAGTTTTCGTCCCTCCGACTTTTMAGAACGTGGTAGATACAGCCTCTTCATGTGTAAGAGATTCACATCCCAGCTAAGAACATTTACCTGTCTACAGGGTGGTTTTTGAAACAGAAAAGAAATTGAAAATTTCCAGAAACAATTTAACTTCCTTTGCAAGTGGATAACTTTTGAGTTGTTTTTAATTGAATGGGCAGCGTTTACCATCCCAGCGGGATAGATACCCATTTTAACAATTACTAAATCCCTCAATTAAAATTGAATTTAAATTGTGACGCTATAATAAGTATTCCAGCCTACACATTCGGTTGCTTGGGAACTTATTACGAAACACGAAAGACAGAATTTTCATCACTCCGGTGATCACATCAGTGGCGAGTGCAGGAGACTGCACCTGAAAATTTACAACGTAGTGGAGGTTTAACTATACTAATAATTGCAACATGCCTATTTAGCGTAATTAATTAATAATTCTAATTAAACCACAAAGAAATTACAAACTGTGTAAATTATGATTATTTCAACAAGAAAAATTGCAAAAATAAACGCAACTTTTTAGTATTTTAAATTTATGTAGTATATACGTAGTAGTAGCACCTGGGGTATAATTGTATTTATATTGGTATCTATTTTATTTTCTGATCAAAACTATAAAAAAATACTGCACATATTAAGTTTGTAGCTATCAATGAGAAGACTTAGGCTCCTTTGACAAGCTGTCACTATCGCACATTATGCTTATTCACACAGCCACTCAAAAAGAACGTGAAATCATCGCTGTAGTAAATATTCTTCATTGTATTTGGATCTGCTCTAATCTTTTCGACCAGAATTTTGCAGGGTAGAGGTCGTCTGTTCAAATCATGTTAGCTGAGTTGTTGGAGAGTTGATTCTTATAGAGATTCAATTTTTACAGCTTTATAACCTTCCTTACAGATGAATAAGAAAGTCCAGTGAGTGTGGATGCTATGAATTGGTTAAGGCTTTCGCGGCTAGGTGATGAACTGTTGTCCTGATTCGGGTCTAAAGGCCGTCGTCGGTTGGAATTGCTTCCTAACGTTTCGCTAGCACGAGTGGCAAGCTTCTTCAGAGGTCCTTCCATATTCTGTCGATGCTACTCAAGAAGTTAGTTGGATTTATCGCAAAATGTTAAAAGAATCTCAAGCTGGATTGATTATGTCATCAAGTATCCTACCCAGGGGCGGATCCAGGGGGGGGGAACTGCGGGAGAGTTCCCCCCCAAAAGTTGTACGTTATACATTTTTTCCAATGAGACACCGAAAATCGTAAAAAATCAACAATTGAACATTTAATAATAAAATTATCGATAATGTTTTAATATATAAGTTACCGCTGAACGGTCCTTTTCTTCTTTGCGCCGAATCAAGACTTGGCTCAGAACAACGATGCTTCAGAAAAGATTGAACGGCTTAGCACTTCTTAACATAAACTACGACATTGCTGTAGAACCAGAAGAAGTAATAGAAAGATTTAGCAAAATGAGCAAGCACCGCGTTGATTTGATACTATGAAATACATGTTGAAATATGTATCAAAAATAAATCTATGGTTTACATTTACACATTTCTTAAATAAAGTACAAAATTATGTAGTTCCTCCCAAAAAATCCTACTCTGGATCCGCCCCTGATCCTACCTAAATCCCTAAGTTGATTGTTATTTTAAGTCAGCCACTTTTCTATGAAATGTAACAATCACAACTAGATTAACATAAGAAGCTATCATTATTATTATTATTAACAGAAATTCTTTCTCCCATTTTGAAATCGTTAGGAATTGTTGTTGTAGGCGTGGGATACAATAACACAATAAATTTTTACGGCAACGTCTCGAAACTATATTGTTTCTTCTTCGGGCCTTAAATTCTTTATATCTTATGAATTTTTGTAAAAATTAAGATGTGGGCACCTATGAGGCAATGCCATCGCACTGTTATTATTTTTATTCTCTGGGKCCATCTTTTTGCGAAAAAAACGTATTTAAATATCTATAAACGAGTAGCATTTTCCAGCCAGCAGCTCGATTTATTTACTTTGCTTATAATTTTCGAAGTCGAGGAATATTTAGGTTCCAATCTCACAAAAATAATGAGATAAGCGGTGATTAAATTTACTCCAACAAATATTTTTATGTTAAGTATTTGCACAAGGAGCCATCAGCTGTTTGGATACACGCAAGCATTGTTATGGTGTTCTTCATATATCACGAACGGTTTCACATTGAACTGCGTGTCATGGCCTTATTTCATATTGAACGCTTCCGTTGTCGTAGTTATAATTAAGTGATATGATTTGATGGATTTTTCCAGTTGCATAATCCCTTGGTCCCGGATTGAGTAGAATTTAAAATTGGCCCTCAATCAAACAGCCTGCCGTTTTATTATTCGACTGATATGCCGGGATCTGAATCAAGAATGGAACCAAACTTAATGAATTATCCCGGACGTTCTGGGCAGACGACACGATCGGAAAGTTAAAAGAAGTTATTTGTCAAAGTCGGGATCCACATTTTGAGCGCCAGCTGTTATATTAGAGCGTCAAAGCGAAATGCGGAGATATTCGAGATGCATAAAGAGCCCGATAAAGCATTCAAATAAAAAGATGATGCTGGAAGGTTTTTGCAAGAGTTATTAGACCATTGCTTCACACGGCACATCTAGAACTTTTTAACATGAGTCATTTAGAGTTGATCGTTTACTTCTAAAACGTTASCTTAAAAATTTATGTACGAAGATACTGAGAATATAATTAGGTTGAAAGAGTAATCAAAATTAAGTGATTACAATGCAAATAAATGTAAAATGACCTTAGTAATATCTTTAAATACCAAGAAGGTGCGCCTGACGTATATTCATGGAAATGAAATCAGTGTTACTAAGTAAATATAAATAAATAAAAAATACAGATAACGGGTTTTGTTATCAAAAAGGGTAAAATGACTAGAATTAGATTTCTAAAGAAAAAATACATGTGATAAAGAAATTAATGACAAGTACAACATTCGAGTAAAATAAAAACTTGACAGATAAACGTGTGTGTTGGCAGAAAGGAAATCGTCATCAATAGGTGATGGAAATAATATTTCCAAAACTACCGAGAATCGAAGAAGTAGTGCTTCTGACGAGACCGAGATTAAGGTACCCGAGACCCATACGAGACCGAGACTGAACATACGAGACTTCGAGAGTCTTTTAAATAAATATATGTATAAAAAGGTGGGATTAAATTGTTTACACTACTGACGATGATTTCAAACTTGACACTTTTAAATGTAAATAACACAATTATCATATTCATACCCATTATTTTAGTTCACTAAATTAGCACAATATAATTTAATTATTTACCTAATTCTATTACTTACATAATTTTAGTAGTGTTTTAATTCAAGTAAAGCTTGTAAAGCTCTGCAGATTATATAGTGAGTTTTTATCTGAGATTTTACATGTTTACAGGATCAGTAAACTACTAGTCAAGTACAAGTACTAGGGCTATGGAAAAAACAAATTTTGAGGAAGGGCTTAAAAGCATATTATAAAATATTACCTGCATATCTATGCAATATCCTAAAAAACAGCGAAAATATTTACCAATATTTACCGTATAACTACATATTGTGCCAAAATTCACGCAACACTTAAAGCCTTTGCAAGTATAGGAATCAGGCAGAAGTTTGTCTTTTGTCACATAACTTACTTAACGTTTCTCATTTTATAATTTATGAATTCTAATTTTACAATACCACGACTTGCAAATGTAGGTTGCAACATGTACTTTGAGGTTAGATTCCGTTTCAAGGTTGTTATATTTACATTCTGTTAGTTTATCTATTGGCCACCGACTTCAGCGTCGAATTAAATTTATCAACAATTAATATCAACGAAAATTCTAATTCAACAAACGTAATAATTTGTAGGAAAGGCGATGCTTTAAGTTTAAAAATTTTTCATTTACTTATATGTTTGATGAATAAAAACATTACTTGAATAAAAATCATAAAAATAATTATTAATATGTTTGTTTCAAAATGCACAACGCTTTTATCAAACTAATAAAATAATTCATTAAACATTTTTATTCGGTTTAGTGTTTGCAGAACGAACAAAAAATTGTTTGATATAAATTCAAGAAGCATTAAATGAATGTTTAAAATTACTAGTTTTTGAAATGTTACATGAAACGCATTGTTAATAAATGCTATATCGGCGTTCCATAGCGCACAGTGGCGTGGCAGATAGCATCAATATATCATAGTGTTTATAATATGTAGCACGAATAGTTTTTAACCGCAATCTCTAAAGATTGCTATTCATGCAAAATGGAATATATTGACAATAATGATTACAAGTAAATCAACCGCCAATTGGTTTAATTTTTTTTGCGTTGCGTGTTGGTATTAGTGCAAACATGGTATAAATCTACACCATTTACTTTCCCATTTTGGCTAACTGTCAAATTATTATTATTATTATTATTATTATTATTATTGTTATTTTCATTGTTATTGTTATTATTATTATTATTATTATTATTATTATTATTATTATTATTATTATTAATTCCCGTAAGCTACCTACTGTGCATCAAACTTAGTGTATATTGTAATTTATATACTTAGTAGTTTTTATAACCAATTGTCAATGGCAATACAGCGTACATGATGATTTTAGTATTCACCCCTACAACTCTATTAAAAAAGTACCTTTAGCTAACATATAGGTTTGTAAATCGTAGTAAAAGTTATATGCGAAGACGAGGTAAAATAATCAAGTTTGTGTAGGTAGATACCTATATTAGCATAGTGCTAGACAACATTTTTTAAAACATATTTTACTACGATTCTTATAAAATATTGGTTTCTATATGCGGCGACGTAAGAAAGTATTTTGCAAGAAATAAACCAGACAAGAAAAACGTAACACGTAAGAATCAATATCAGTTTCTTCTAAATAATTATAATTGTATGATGGAAGTAGTTAGGTTCAGCTGCAACGCACTTGGTTTTAATTGCACAAAAAGCATTGTTAGATTCAATTTAATATTTTGGCCTGATAAATAATTAATGAAATACAATAATACAGTCAAATCAATTAGTATAATTACTACGAAATCAACAAGCCATCTTGAGTGGGTACATAACTAGTATGAAGGCTATAGCGCAATACAGTAATTTGTATGCATTTTGTTATCAATTATGACCAAGTGTGATGGAGCGGACAGCAAAATTTAGTTACTTGCATGATCAACTTGATACCATTATTTATAAAAAAAATCTCTCAAATTAATTAATATTTACAAAAGTATATAATTTTTAAATCACTGTATGTAAAAAGATTATAAGAATTTGATAAATAATGGTCATTTTGACATATTTATGCCAACATAAATATATTATCGCATATAATTTTAGTATGGCTTACAAATGTATTTGGTGTGCTGCACTGTTATTTTAAAAGAAAAAGTTACAGAGGACAAATACCGAAATACCAAGCTTAATCACCCGTAACCACCACCGTGTAACTGTAGAAGATATATCTCAAGATATTTACGATGCACTTTAGTTGTAAATATTTCTAATATCGCATTTGATGACATTCTTGTAAAAGGATCATATCGGGATTTCAAAAATATTAGGATTATCACCACTTATCAGAAACCCGAGACTTTCGTATGAGACCGAGACTAAGTAGACTGAGACTGAGACCGAGACCAAAGGAACCATGCACTTCCGAGACCGAGACCACGCAAGTCTCGGTCTAGTAGCACCGAGACCGAAGCACTACGAAGAAGACATGTGAACGAAAATACTACCAGTGGCAATGAGATCGATCAACAATAACAGCAGAATMACTAGAAAAACYAATTAGATATATGAAAATAAGTAAACCGCCGGTATTCGATAACATCTTGATATATGATGAAATGTATAGGAGAAAAAGTAAGCGTGTTTTATACAACAGATCCGCAAGAGCGTCAATTATGCCAATATTAAGGAAAATATAAGTCAAACGTAATAATTATTATTTTAAATACTTTTCCTTTATTTCTTAGAAATGTTGAGTTATAATCGCCACCAAACATTAAACAAACAAAACAAAAGAACGCATTTGTCTCTTGTCCATCCGCGCAACCATGAAGTCTTTTCATAAAAATTTGCATCAAACTTTCTGGTAAATCCTTTTCCATTTTGGTAACTGGTTTGTACTTGATTTAAATTTAATACAGGCACAGAACGTTTCATTTTCCTTAATGTTTACTTCTCCGCCAAACCCAGAGAACTGAAGTTTAATTTAATTAAATCACACACCCTCATTTTTTGTATTCAACACAATTTTCCACAAAAAAAGCACCTGTACGTACGCTTAATATCCGCTCACGTTCGGGTGCATTATTTGCAGAAATGCGCGCTCGTGTCTCGGGCTGAACGAACTAAGCCCGAAATTCCATTTAGAATCGCGTGTCGATGCGTGCCATTTCCATCGCAGATGGCCAGAACATTGCATTGACACCAAACGGTTTCGGCTTACAGGAACCAGCCCGCCTGGCAGCCGGCAGGCAAGTCAATCCAGATGGCTTGCGAGTTCCCCAGTGCAGGCGCTGAACGCAAATCTACATAAAATTGTAAATTAAATACCTATGGGTAATAACTAATAATGGGTATATTAATTCATTACATGTAAATGTAAATAAATGTTTTAATTTAACTGAATTTGATGTACATAGTCATTTGCGTAAGGAGGGCGCGGGCGGCGCCTCTCAGCCCTCTCTCACCAGCCGCCACTGACTGCCACATTTTGGAGTTCTTTCGTCTTCTACTGAATGTTCTTTTCGACATTTCCACAGCGAGACAGTTACGGCAATGTACCCCGCTTAGGGGGTCTTTTGTCTGCTGGTAAAATTTCCAGAATATTCCATGGAATTCTCTAAACATCGATTTCCGCCATCGCTACCGCGAGACGGTCACGACAATCTGCCAAACTTGCGAGTTCTTACGTCTTCTATTGAATGTTCTAGAATGTTCTATAAATTTCTCGAAACGTCGCTTTTTAGCATGTCCACCACGAGACGGAAATGTGCCATACTTATCAGGGTTTCTTTCGTCTGCTGATTAATTTTACAAATGTTCTAGAATATTCAATGATATTTTCGAAACATCCATTTTCGACCTCTCCACAACAAGACGGTTACAATGTGCTACGCTTACGGGTCTTTTGCCCGCTGATGAATTTTGCAGAATGTTCTAGAATGTCCAATCGCATTCAAGAAACGTCGATTTTTGACACCACCACCGCGAGACATCAATTTGCCAAACTTGATAGTTCTTATGTTTCTTATAGAATGTTCTAGAATATTTTATGACCTCGAAATGTCGATTTTCAACATTTCCACCGCGAAACGGTTACGGCAATGTGCCACACTTAAGAGTTCTTTCTTCTGATGATGAATTTCCCAGAATGTTCTATGAGCTTCTCAAAACGTTTTCTTTTCGATTTTTTCATTATGGTGATAGTCTTGAGACGATTTCGGCAAGCTGCGGTTTCTATCGTCTTCTATTGAATCTTCCAAAATAATCTACTACATTTTGTTGCAGATTGTTCTATGAACTTCTCGAAACGTCGATTTTTGATTTTTCCATTACGAGACAGTTTCGGTAATGTGCTACACTTGGGGGTTCCTTAGTTTCTAGTTCTTTCTCAAAACATCGATTGTTGAGTTTCCCACCGCGAGTCGGTTTCTGTAAATTGCTGCAATTGAGTATTATCCGTTTTTTTATTAAATCTTCCACAATATTATATTCCTGCTGAAAAATTGGTGAGGAGCATATCCTCCTGTTAAATGCAGCTAGACGTTTCAAAAACTCGCTCATTCTACCGAAGATGGGAGCTAAGCTGCCGAAAAACATATTTGGGCTTTCTAAATTACTGCAGTTGTGGTTTTCAGACCACCCAGGTAATACCTACTTTTATACTTAAGGTCTTGTAAAACGGTTCCGTTTTACCGCTAAAGCTTATTGAATACAGTACCTATTGCAAAGCTACATGGAACTCTTTAATCTAGCATGGCATAAAATGCACCCCAAAACGAGAGGAAAATGTGTCCACATCAAGACAATATTAAAAAAGCCTTTTCGGTCAAACAGATATTAGAGTATTTTCCTTGTATCGTCGAGGCGTATTTATTTTTAGATACAAAGAAGACATGCGTTCCTCGTTAAGCAAACCTATCCAACGAGCTCGATCCGTTGAGCCGTTCTCGAGCCATGAGGGTGACAGATATCAGACTGGCATATAAAGTGCTGACAATAGTGATTTCTCTTCATTAATGGAAAATGCGCTAAAGCGAAACAAAGATTATGCTAATACTTAGTAGGTACTGTCTATGAATATTACGGAGATGTGGTTTATGGCTTATGCTTGACATCGTGTGACGCACGGAGACTGTAAAAAATACAGAATAGTTGTATTCGGCTAACTTTTAGGTTAGGGTGCAGGGAGTCGCTAACCTCTAGATTACTGAAGTGGATAAATCTAAAGTAATGTCGGTTTATTCACTGGGCATGTATGAGCTTTATTGGTGACGGTGGCGTCTATTTTAATGATCCGCAAAGCTTAGCTGAGGGATTTAGTGAATATTTTTGTAGTTTTCCTTTAAGGATTCAAGCACATATATTTACTTTTGGTGCTTTGTCAAAACTGCCTGTTAGCAGCTATTTTGTAAACAAATTGATTATAAAATAATAGTGAGATAATATTGCATTCGCAGTTTCCAAATTAAATTACATCTGGCTCAAATTCCGTTTTTTTTCACTACAGATTGTATAAATGTTTTTCTGAAGCCGCTGGCTGTATTCAATGCTAAACCTTTCCTTAAAGTACGCTTGTGTCCGTTTCTCAAAAGTGGTGATGCGGCTGATGTTTGCAACTGTATTGCATAGCTGTATTGTCCAATTTTGCTAAGGTTTTCGAATCTATTTGTTGGGATTCGCGTTTAGTTTACCAAATACGCTTTCCGCTGGTAATGATGATGAAGTGGACTGTATTGCTTTAATTCTTTTATTTCCTTTTTTTATTTACAATTCTATCTTGACATATATCTATTTTTTTTATCAATAATAATTCATTTTTTTTTGTTGCTTGGTTTACAAACAGTTTATGTACTGCATGCAACATGCATGCAGTGTATTGTATTGGGATGTAATTCCTAACATGCCGGCCCCCCTTGAAAGCTCAGCTTTCAAGAAAACAGAATAACAAAGGCTGAACAATGTAATGATATAATGTATCAGGTGTATCTAGGTATGTATTTATGATATAGGTAATGCTACTATTTTATTAACTGCTCTTTTGATGATACCTCTAGAAGTTTTAATTTCTACTACGCGGACAACATTATCTCGTCCTGGATGTAATTCCACAACTCTTCCTAGCAGCCATTTTAAAGGTGGCAAGTTGTCATCTTTTATTAATACTAATGAATTCACCTTTAATTGGGCATTGGTTGTGTACCATTTCGTGCGTTGTTGTAATTCTGAGACATAAATTTTGCTCCATCTCTTCCAAATTATAAGAATGACTTTTTGCAGCCTTTGAAATTTGTTTAGTCTATTATCTGGAGTGTCTTCTGTCTGCAGTTGTTCAGGTAAGGAAGTTAATGCCCGTCCAATTAAGAAATGACCAGGTGTTAAAGCACTTAGGTCAGAAGGCTCTGATGACATTGGATGAATGGGTCTTGAATTTAGAATAGCTTCGATTTGATACAAGATAGTTTGAAAATCTTCATAATTTAGATTTGCGGTTCCTACAATACGCTTTATATAACCTTTCATGCACTTCACCCCAGCTTCCCACATGCCACCAAAATGTGGTGATTTAGGAGGTATAAAGTGCCATTGAATGTTAAGTGTTTGGGCGTATTTTACAAGAATGTCCTGATTTTTATTGTTGCGAAGAAAACTATTTAATTTTTTTATGTCATTATGTGCTCCTACAAAATTCGTCCCATTATCGCTATAAACTGCTTGTGGTAAACCCCTTCTGGCAATAAAGCGCCTAAATGTTGCGATAAATGCTTGAGCAGTTAATTCTGTTACTAATTCTATATGTATTGCTTTCGTCGTGAGACAAACAAAAATGCAGATATATGCCTTTATCAGTTTAGAGTTACGAAGTTTTCGGTCCTTGATTAAGCAAGGTCCGGAGTAATCGACTCCTACATTGGCAAAAGGAAAGGTGGATGATAGGCGACAAGCTGGCAAGTTTCCCATTAATGGAGCTTGTTGATTTGGGGGATTTGCTTTGAAACAGATAATGCATTTTTGGAAGACCCTTTTTGCTAAATTTCTTCCACTGACCGGCCAGAAACGTTCCCTAACTGCTGCTAATAAAGTCTGTGGTCCACAATGAAGTAACCGTAAATGTTCTGCTTCAAAGATAAGTTTAGTAAGATGATGACGATATGGAAGAAGAGCTGGATGCTGCTTGCTGTAGCTGTAATGTGAGTTTTGTAAACGACCACCTACTCTAAGGATATTATTTTGGTCCAAAAAAGGCCTTAGTTTTAAGATTTTACTTTTAGATGAAACTGAACCATTTCTTTGCAGTTGTAAAATTTCGGATTGAAAACATTCTGACTGTGCTATCTGAACTAATTTGTATAAAGCGTCATTTAGTTCTGCAACAGACAACGTGCCAACATTTTGAGTACATTTAAGATTGTTTCGTTCTTTTTTGACGAAGACATTGTGTTTAAAACGTAAACAATATGCTGTAAAACGTATAAGCTTATGTAATGATGAATATAAATGGAATATTTCCGATGTTAATTCTGTATTAGTAATATGAGTAGTTACACTGCTATGCTCGGGTTTCAGTTCCAAAGTGTGCGAGTCATATTCATGACCACCATTAAATAAAGGTGGATGAAATTCTCTCTGTGAGAGGAATGATGGACCGTGCCACCAAAAATTATTTTTTAATAAGCAGGAAGGACTGGTGCCTCTACTTATTAAATCAGCAGGGTTATTTTTTGATTCAATGTGCATCCAGTCTTTAACTGATGAAAGTGACTGAATTTCTGCAATTCGGTTAGCTACAAATGTTTTATACTTGTACGAATCTGAACCGATCCAAGACAGAGTAATAGCAGAATCAGTGTAATAAACTATATTTTGAATGTTAGTATTCATACATGTAACCACTAAACTGACGAATCTGGCTAGCAGCAAAGCAGCACATAGTTCAAGGCGAGGTAGAGTAGTTTTATGCAAAGGAGCTACACGTGATTTTGAACAGAGTAGCTGAACTAGCACTTGCCCAGAAGAAGAAATACTTCTAAGGTAGATACAACAACCGTAACCTCTCTCGCTTGCATCTGAAAAGCCATGCACTTCTAACTGACTAGTTTGCTTTGAAATAGAATGACGAGGGATAGCTAAGTGGTTAAGTATGTGTAATTCTTTGTGAAACTCATCCCAAATCTTATGAAATTTAGTTGGTAGGGTATCATCCCATCCCAACTTTTCAATCCAAAGAGACTGAATTAGGAATTTTATCTTTACTATTATGGGACTTAGGAGCCCAAGAGGATCGTAGACCGCTGCTATTGTTGATAAAATTTCTCGTTTGCTGGGAAATGTGTTTTTAAATGATGATTCCTTGATATCGTATTGAATAGTATCATTTGTTGGGTTCCATTTGAGCCCTAAAACCTTGTTACTCTCATTTTTGCCAAGCTGTAAAACCTGAAAATTGTTATCATTCTTTGAATGTATGGCTATATTATCTAGAACTGATGGAGCATTGCATAAAAACTTTCTGAGTTCAAAACCTGAGGCTGAAAGCAAATTCATTACTTCTTGGGTTAAACAGCTAAGTTGTTGCACTGTGCTTGCACCAGTTAATAAATCATCGACATAAAAGTCACTGTCAATAACTTTACTAGCTACAGGATGGGATTCAAGGTGTTCAATTGCAATTTGATGTAAACATCGGGTGGCCAAATAGGGTGCGCTAGCAGTGCCGTAAGTCACGGTGTTGAGTTGATAACATTTTAACAACTGTTCTGGCTCACTGCGCCAGTATATTTGTTGTAACTGTCTTTGTTCAGGGTGTATTAGTATTTGTCGATACATTTGTTTAATGTCAGCAGTAATAACAAAATTATGTAGGCGAAATCTTAACAAAATCGAAAATAATGAACTTTGAACTACAGGGCCTACCATCATTATATCATTAAGAGATTTTCCGGTATGAGTTTTCATGGAAGCGTCAAAAACAACTCTTACTTTAGTAGTTAAAGATTGTTCACGAACTACAGGGTGATGTGGCAAGTAACATGATTCTGAAACACTGTTTAAAGGGACCTCAGACATGTGACCCTGGGATAAATAGTCATTCATAAATTCAGTGTAAGCAGATTTTAGCGTTGGGTGCTTGTTTAACTTGTTTTCCAAGTTATAAAAGCGGCGCTTGGCCAAATATTCGGAATTACCGAGTTCAGAAATATTTGATTTCAACGGCATGTGCACGATGAACCTACCAGAAGTGTCTTTGGAAAGCGTTTTAAGAAAGTACTCTTCGCACTGTCGTTCCTCTGCTGACATCAAAGGAGATTTAATCATAGGTTCATCAAGAAGCCAAAATTGTGATAACGACTTATCAAGTAGGTCTCTTTCTTTGCTGTGTAGAAGAAAACATTGCGAGTAATTAAGGCATGAATTGTTGTCGTAGGTTGGTTGGCGTGCAAAGCCTGTGATTGTCCAACCAAACTTGGTCTCAATAAGTATAATGTTTTTACACTGCTTTCTCCGGTATCCCACGATATCCCAGAATACGGAACATCCTAACAGCAAATCAACTGGTTTCGAGACATTAAAATCCTCGTCGGCTAAGTGATATCCCTTTGGAATAACTATTTCATTTCTATTAAAAGTATAATTTGGCAAAGGATTTGTAACTTTCGGCAATACAAAGCAAGATATCTGTCTTTTAAATGATGAAGAATTTGAGCTTATTTCTACATTGATGAATTTTGAAACATTTGTAACATTTGAACAGACTCCGGAAATTACGTGTTGAATGCCTGTAATTGGTAGTTTCAGTTTGTCACATAAAGCTTTTGATATTAAATTGCTTTGACTTCCATTATCTAATAGAGCTCTTACTGTTAAAGTATCACCATTTAAAGCTTTCACTTGAACTTGAACTGTTGATAGTATTATTTGAAATCTGTTAGAAGGTTCTGAAACAATATTAACACTAGAGTTTTCTGTGTTTGGTTGCTGTGTGGAAAGCTGAGGTTCAGATTGTTCTACGGTATGGGCAATATGAAGAAGACTGTGATGTTTTTCACCGCAAATAGCACACAAATGTATTGATTTACATTCGGTGACTTTATGATTACGTTTTAGGCAGTTTGTGCATAGATTTTTATCTTTCACAAGAGCTTGTTTTGTGTTAATATCAAAGCCTGAAAATATCTGACACTTATAAATTGGATGATGTTGACTGCATACAATACAAGGTGAAATTATAGTAGACGCATGGTTTTGGCTAATAGGTTTTGATTTCTGTATTTGGTAGTCGGTAGGTTTAAAGTTGTGGAACTGTTCCAGTAGTTTACAGCGGTGCAATAAAAATTCGTTTAACTCTTCAATAGTTGGTAATTCAGATCGAAAAGTATATTCGCTAAATGCCTTTTTAGTATTCATGTCAAATTTATTTGAAATTATGTATACTAAAAGAACATCCCAAGATTCTATCGGTATTTGTAAATTCTTAAGAGCACGTAAATGACTGTTTAGAACATCATGAATGTTTCTTAACACAATATGGGATTCTTTAGTAATCGGTGGTATTTCCATGATGTATTTAATGTGACTGTTAACTAACAAATACTTGTTTTCGAACCTTTTTTCTAAAAGATCCCATATTATGGCATAGTTTTCGCTTGACAACTGTATATTTTCAACAGTGGTTAGCGCATCTTTGGTCAACGCATTCTTAAGATGAAAACACTTTTCTATATCAGAGTAAACGGGATTGTGGTGGATTAAAGAAAGAAAGCTATCTCTAAAAGGTACCCAGTTTTTATAATTTCCATCAAATGGTTCCAATGATAAACGTGCTAGTTTCAAATTATTGATACTATTTTGATTTGGAATTGCATTTACGTTGTTAGGTGTACCATAGTGTGACTGATGAAATTTGGTGTTATAGTCATCAAGAATTGTTTCAGCCAATGCAATTGAGGTCACATAATCCTCTTCAAATTGGTTAACTTCACAAGGGGGAACGTTCACATCAAAAATTGATAACTTTGTTATTATAGTATTGTATTTTTCATAGAGAGGTCTGATTAATTCTAATTTTACTTTGATTTTTGCTATGACAGTTTCAGTGATTGATAGTTGATCAGAATTTGGCAGATTATTTTTAAATGAACTAACTTGCCTAATAATATTCTTAAGAGAGGCTTGAAGTGTTCTTGCCTCCAAAGGTTCCTTGGGTGGCATCTTCTTGTGAAGGAGAATGTCTCTCACAGGGGTCCGCTTGTAGTTGTACTTGATGTGTTCGTATCCTTGTGTGTTGATGGGACCACCACACCCTTGTATTCCAAAACCCCGACGTATGTATGCTGCTTCTAGATGAACTCGCTTTGATGAATCTACTGTTAAGATACCTGCTCCTGGTAGGTGTCTTGATAATTTGCTTAACTGAAATGTAGTCTTTAGTGCTAAGCGCTGAAGTTGGGTAAAGGATATATTTGTTAAGCTTGCTGCCTTTTGCTGACTACTTGAAGGAGAGCTTATTGCCGCTTGATTGGGAATTTGGCTGCTCCTGGGGATGCTTCTAAATGCTGATTTGTGCAGATACCACTGACTGGTTTCGGATATCCGGCTCGTAATGGACCATTATGTTGGGATTCGCGTTTAGTTTACCAAATACGCTTTCCGCTGGTAATGATGATGAAGTGGACTGTATTTCTTTAATTCTTTTATTTCCTTTTTTTATTTACAATTCTATCTTGACATATATCTATTTTTTTTTATCAATAATAATTCATTTTTTTTTGTTGCTTGGTTTACAAACAGTTTATGTACTGCATGCAACATGCATGCAGTGTATTGTATTGGGATGTAATTCCTAACACTATTTTTAACCAATTTATTGTCATTTCACCAAGGCTGCATGGTATTACCCACAAACGTATACTTTTACAAATTTTTCTCTACCTTTACTTAGTATGTGTCTGATGTTCTGGATGGTCAAATAGTTACTATTTATACAGATTTTTTAAGCCTTTGGTCAAGTAGATCATGGAATTTTGCTCAATAAGCTTTATATCATTAGTTCTTTTGAACATTTACACTTGCTTGTCCACTCTTACTTTACAGATTACTTATTTTTTGGCAGTTATGGTGGATATAGACCCAAAGTTTGTACTTACAACTACGGGGTTCCTCAGAAACCTAACCTAGGGCATTTGCTCTTTCTTTTATTCATTAATGATAGAATAGAAAGGATAGAGATCGATGTTCGTTAGCAGAACATGCAATAAGAAATCATCACCAAACAAACTGGGATGAACTCAAAATTTGAGAAAAAGAGAATATCACAAACAAACGTTTAATTTTAGAAATGTATCAAATTAATAAAAATATTAACACAATAAATAAAAAATCGGACACACAAAATTTAAGTAATATTTACACCTATTTGTTATCAGATTAAATATTGAAATCATAGTTAATAAAATAAAAATGTGTAGTAAAACGGCAGGCATAAATTCATGAGAAATGGGGTGGCTATGTTGCAACTTTCAGATTTTGTCATCAATCAGATCTGTAGTGAAACTTCTTTAAATAAAATTTTACATATGTATGATTTAGTAAACACAATTGGCTCTCTTTCATAAACCTCAATTTCAGTAAGGTTACGAGTTACATATTGTTATAAGTTTATATGTTGTAAATGTTTATAGAAGCCCCGATGAAGATTTAAAATTAAATCGAAAGCTCGGCAAAGAAGAAGAAGATAAGTCGAATTCCCCCTAAATACGAAGAGTTCGATATAATTAAATCGACTGCTATTTCTATTTAACGTTACAAATTAGTTGTCATTGTTATTAACATATACCTACATATTACGTATTTCAATACCATTTTAAGAATAAATTGCACGTATTCCATTTTGTTATGGAAATATCGTTACAAGCAATGACTTGACAAATTTCAGTAAAAATGCAAACCTTTAAAGAAAAAGAACTTACTCATATGGTACAGTACAGCAGCCTTGAGGAAATATAAACACTACACTCTGATTTTGGTATGTCATTGAATTATCAAAAATTAAATTATTTATGCCTAGACTTATCCATAAGAAAATAAATTCCTTATCGGAACGGAGTGTATCCCCTAAAATTCGATTCCAGCGAAAAACAAAGAAGTCTTTGTAACTCATGTCAGAAGCAGCGAATCAAGCGAAGTTGGCAAAGTTTGCGGTTTTTAAGGCATTTATCTTGATCCACGGTCTAGCTGGCGAAGTTCAGATGTCTATCACTGAATTGAACCCCGACGAAAAAAGAAAAAAAACTTACGAGTTTCGGGGATGGCTTCGCGAAAAGAAATGCAGAGGCGCATCAGCTGGCTACAAACTGATGTGGCTTTTAGAAATGAATTGCTAAATAGTTAGAAGTAACTGAAAGTGTTTAATATTACTTCCACATCCAACGGATGGGAAGTATTGTATCGCGAAAAAAATTTTCAAAAATTTTTATTTGTCCATTCGCTTTAAAATGGTCGATAACGAGGAAAAACAAAATTTGAGCAAAAAAATTCTTGTCTGTTGTCTGTGGTTTTGTTTGTGGCCACGATAACTTTCGAAAGACTTAATATATGAACTTAAAATTTGGCAAACGTATAAATCTTTACTACTCGAAGCGACCTGTGTGGGGTAAATAGGATATTGGGAAGGGGKCGAAATTGGGGGGTAACTAACCTTTWTGCAAATTTTTATTTTTTTTTCGTTTTAATATGTGATTAATAGTATAACTTCGAGTATTATTCGCTCTTATAAATTTTCGTTGCAACAAACTGTTTAGAAGATATTAGCAAAAAAGCGTCACTTAAAGAAAACGGTTTTTCCTAAATATAGGTATCCGAATATATTTAATATATTAAAAAAATGAAAATGCCATCAGATAGGAAATAAAATTTTTCACAAAACGTGCCTTGAAAATTTATTCAAAATTTTGACATTTTCGAAATATTTCCAAAAAACCTATTTTGGACCCTGCTCGTACGATTTTTTTTAAATTACGGTATTATATAAAATATCAAATTTCTGATCAGAAAGCAGTCTTGTAATTTTTTTGTTAAGTTAATAATTTTCAAGTTATTTGGAAAAAACCGATTTTTAAAATTTTATATAGTTCTTAGTATCACGAGGATTGTTTGTTTGATTACTAATCGTATAGTATAAGAAATAAAAACGTAAATGTCATTTTAACAATTGGATGTGGAGGTATTGATACAATTTGCAGTGGTTTTTCCTAAACACAGGAATGCATAATAAGGAAGGGTAAAAAGATTGATAGTGGCACATGAAATTTGGGGACATAAACATAGATTTTAGTAACTTTCAAAGTAAAGACAGTTAAACCGATTCGTTGCTGTCTATTAACGGCACTATTCCAATACGGCAAGTTTTTAGATTTGTTTTTTTCTTTCCATTATGTTCTGGATAAAAATGTGCTAAGAACACTACAGAAAATGGTTTAAATGAGAACAACCACCAAATAAGGTGTTTTACTTAGAAAAATTACTGAAGTAAGATCTCGTCACATATACTTCTTAGCTTGTTGTAACATAAACTATTTAAGTTTTATAAACGAGCAACAAAACCTTTAGTCAACGTAAATATAAATTTCAGCTAAGTTACATTCTGAAACAATAACCAAGTTGTACAAAGCACTTTTTTGTACCTTCAACTGTCAACTCACTTTCAGTATTTCCACTTTTCCTTTCAACTTGTCCCATCCATATTGCCTGTATTAAAGAAAACCATTTAAAAATTGAAAAATACCTCTAAATTACTTTTATTTAAAAATGGAATGTAGACGATCTTAGAATTTACTTTTGTAAAAGATACATATGGTTACGAACAAACTATCAACAAAGAAATTTCTAGTCTTCGGATTCTCTGCACAACCAGGCAACGTCGTTGTCCACCGTGGCAACCTGTACAAGGCGAAAGCAATGAAAGGTTACGCGGCGTTGTAAATATGCAACAAATAAACGGCTGTCAGAAGTGGGACTGAACGTGATTGAAGGTTCCGGAACATTTGTTATAACTAGAGGACAATGTCCGCATACAGACATGAGGAAACCCTCGAGTATCGCATTTCACCGATAGTCTCATCAAGAGAAAGCTAAAAATTTACTTTTCTAGAAGTTTCCCTACCGAAAATAATAACTGTAAGTGTGACGGACTCCTGGAATCCTTTAAATTAAAGATCAAGAAGAAATAGAACAGGAATAGAAAGGAGTAAACAATGTTGCACAATGTGCTGTGAGAGGAGATCAAAACAATAAATTGGGATGAAACTGAGGATTTCCACATAACACACGGGATTTCGGAAGGATACGGGATCCACCAGTGACACATGTTGAAGTAGAATACATGGAATTTGAAAAGTGATTTGTGCCAGATGGCTGAGCTGTTCATCAGCAGTCAGCGAATGGTTCCACCATAGCACTGTTTAACTGTCGGTATACCTAAATAGTTTCAACCTGCCAAAAATATAAGTGGAACTAGATAGAAAAGGCGTTATCGAAGCAGATGTTAATAAAATTGTACGGTTTACATATTAACCAATATCGCAGGGGGTTGCAAACCAGCTGTGCGTTCTGATCTTTATAAATGGAGTGAGGGATACAGATGTGCAAAATTATTAAGCATGTTATAACCTAGTGAAGAAGAATAGACGGTAGGAGCAAACAACTCGAAATCAAGAAGGCTGTCACTGAAGCCGCGGAAGTACAAAAATTGAGTGCTAGAAGTTTGTCTTCGATAAAACAACCGAGCTCAACGAACACAATAGGCAATAAAAAACAAAAAAACATGCGATGTCTCACCAAACTCCATCATCTATTATTATTGAAGCAGGCATCAGTGGCCGTATGGTAACAAAAGCTGGTTGATGTGCGGGGTCAAGAACCATTGTCTGTCCTCAGAAGAAGAACTAACAATGTCAGCCGGGCCTCCACTGAATATCTAGGTCGAGAGTAATTTGGGGCTGCAGTTAGAATAAGTATGTATTATTATGTTAGCTCGGATAATTGATAGAGTCCGTTATTCGAAATGGACTTCATGGAAGACACAAAGCAAAATATCTAATTTTTGTGTTGTTAAATGTCGCGCGTAAGCTGTTCGCTTAGCTTAAGGTACGGTGCTGCGAACGGGGTTGCGCGTAGAACACCAAAAACGGGAGCGGGAACACCAGAAGCGAGAGCGGGAACACCAAAAGCGGGAGCGAGAGTACCAAAGCGGGAACGACGGAGCGGGAGACTCAATTCGGATTGGCAGAGAAATCGTATGCACGAAATCGTTACGCACGAAATTTAACAACACAAAATTAGATATTTTGCTTTAACAATACCCGTTGCAAAACCAGACTACTTTCGTCTTGTTTATCGCATTCCAGTTAACAACACAAAATAATGTCTCATTGTGGGTGGTTGTATAGACATCAGGATAGGCGAATATTATATCAATACGACATTTATCCACAATGACATAGTAATTCCATAGTAAACAAATAAGTGAGCTGAGGTACTCGTGTTTATAGTGAACTGGTAAGGCTTCTTTCCCCGCCTATGTGTCTGCAATTCTACAGGGACCGATAATCTTATATGCATTTGGAAAGGGCGCCGAAACTGCAAACCGAAGAGGTTGTGGTAATCTTATTTTTATTTTGAGCTTAATATTCAGTGGGGATACAGCGGCTTTCGCTCCGTCACTTTAGGTATTAGCATAAGACACCTGCAAATCAGGGATGAGATAGATGCAAACTTGGTTCGAGCGGTACGGATGCAAGGTAAAGTCCGTTTGTATGAACTTGTACATTTTCCATGGACTTGAATTTGTTATTTTAATATATCTTATCGCCATTGTATTATCTAATGGTTGGAATGTCCTTACGGAATTTACAGTGCAGCTTATCTATGATGAATTAAATAATTAGGACGCACAGTTATATTACGTTATAATGAAACTTAAATATGGGTTAAATGTGT
This sequence comes from Rhyzopertha dominica, assembly GCA_025024175.1. NCBI lineage: Eukaryota > Metazoa > Arthropoda > Insecta > Coleoptera > Bostrichidae > Rhyzopertha > Rhyzopertha dominica. The sequence continues at coordinate 22,439,615 of QCXZ01000041.1, forward strand.
GTATTTTGCACACTTTAAATATCACTTTTTTGCCGTCCGTGAAGTGTTTATCCAGAGTTATCCAAAGGAAAAGGATATGACGAAAATAATTATAAGATATTGTTATTTAGTAGCCAGAATATAACGAATGTAAAAGAATACTACATAAAAAAACATATCTTCATCTCAATAGGCTCAATAGACTCGGAATAAAACTCAAAAAGAATATTAATCAAATGCGGGCTGTGGGGTTTGATTTAAACGATATGTATATGAAAAACCCTCACCACAATAGTTTAGAAATGCTAACAAATATTTCGGCAGCTAAGCTGCCATCTTCAGTAGAACGTAGATGGCTATTTTTCCACCAAAAGATATATCATAACAAACTACACCTACATACCAAGCTTCATCACAATATCTGAAATAAGAAAGATAATAATAGAAAAAAAATAACGAAACTAACATCGGACTTTTACGGTAGCGTTATATCGGACTTGCAAACGTTATCAACTCGAAATAATATGCAACTGTAGGTAAGCTACCCAAAACGGCCAAGAAATCCGACCTCGCAACTTTTAGCACGAAAATGTAAATTTTTAATTTTAATTGGAGCTAAAAATAAATCCAGAATAATAGAACTTGCGGAATCCTGGAGCGATCGACTTTAGCACCACCAGAGGCGTCAAAGTATCTGGATTCTGGAATACAATAGTGAAAACCGCAAGTCCCTTTTTTTTTTGTTCGCCAACCACGGCGCTCCAAAGAAGCACATACACTTGCGTGCAATCCAATTTGGAGGAAACATGGCGTCCGTAATCATTTATTAGCAAAAAATTGAAATGACAAAGACATCTAGATGGCTTAACTGTTAACACATGTATATACTATACTTCCGAGATATGTAAAGTTCACAGTCCGTCCTACGCTGCTAGCGCTTTTTGCGAACTAGCAAGGACGTGTAGTAAATTTTGAATAACACTGTACGAAAACACCTTTTCACATCAAATTATCGGCGGTGTGGCATTTTCAGTTATTGAATTACCGGAACGCTCGCAAATAATTTTGTCGATTTTGGCTGCACGGGTTGCCGGCACATCCAATGAATACTGAAGCGGCATAATTATCGCCGACCTGGGATTAGGTTTTGGCAAAAATTCTGTTTATGCATCTGTCGGTGACAGCCAATTGCGATGCACCCCGGATTAAAATTGTTAATCGGAAACTGCACGTAATTAATCAAATGCAAAGCAAATCGAATATTCATCCGTGCGAGAGGAGTTAATAAAAAGCAAATAATTGAAATATCGACAAACACTAGTTTAGTTAGGTCTGCGTAAACAACCGGTAATTTAATAAGTAGGTACGCGATATATATGTCAACAGAATAATTGAAGCTCGCGTGCTAGTTGACTAAACGTATGTAGTTAAAATATGTTTAAAAACGACCAAATACACTTGTAATTAGTTTCGACACATGGTACCTAATCATGCAATTTAAAGCAATTCAGTAAATTGTATAATAGTTTTGGAGTAACTGGTTTAAAACACCAGATTTTTACAATAAATACTAGTTAAATCGTAAATTTAATCAGGTGTCCAGCGTACATGGCTAAGATATAATGGGCCTGTTGCCCCCTTTTTTATTACAGAATATGAATCTACATGAAAAAATAATAGACCCCTGTTTTTTTTTATATTTTTCGCAAAGCGCTTAATGCTTAAAAAAGATTGTTTATGTTTAAAGTGTGAATCTCTGACGTCACGGTTCTCTGACCGAGTCTCTGGCGGGCTTAGTGCAGTGGTGTGATGTTGCCACACCATTTTCTGATCCTGGCTATCTTAAACCGAGGTCGCAGCAGCGTTGCCATTTTATTCCAAACTCGCAGGCGTAATTATGAATTATAAAAATCTACACGCGAATGGATGTGTTAAACGCGATTCGTTGTTAGTCGTTTTCACTGTAAATATTAAAACGTAAAATATATTAAATTAAAATATTAACTTGTAGAGGATATATCGCAAAAAGAATTCATTTTATGGCAACCGCAAGATAAGTCCATATTTCAAGTGATATTAAAACTGGAACAACTATTTATTAAGTAGGTAAACTTGTTTAAACCTGAGTTACAGCGTGTATAGCTGCCATTACATCATTTTATTCAAATCGCAACCTTTAAATAGCAAAATCGCCTAATTTACGTAAAATCGAACGATCTGGCCACAAGAGTTTCCATTCATGTAAAATTCGTCAATCATGTGTAAGTCAATTTTTGGTAAATTGTCCGAAGATCCCTTTACATAACCTTGTTCCATAATTGCACAGTCTATGTTTGAACAACAACGTACCAAGTAAATAAAAACAAAACTTTAACGCGTCCTCCGTTCTCAAACCAAGACGTAAACAAAGGCACATAACCACAGAACATACGTTCAACAGCAACAAAGGTGTCAAGCATGCAATCATGCATCCGGCGCATCGGCGCAATAGCGGAGTGCGTCTCCAGGAACGGTGACGTATCACGAAATATTTGAATTTGGCGGAAAATCTTTAAAGGTAAAAATAAGACACTAAAACATTACAAATATTTTTTCTATTGCCAGCTTCTAACTCCATTAGGTCCAGGTAAAGTCGCACAAGTGTTATAATAACGATTTACTGTCAAGGGCAACAACCCCATTGGTGAATAGGGTCGGCCCGAATAACAGCGAGGCCCAGTTTTTTAACTGCTTCAAATCAATATGAATACGAAAAAGTATTAAATACTGCACATTAGTGCACATTGCATATTACACAACAAAAATTCGCAGTACAAAAGAATAACGAAAGACAAAGCTAAAAGTTTTATTTCCTGACATTAATAATATCATCATAATTTATTTTCCTTGCTAATTCTAATTCAATTGATATAATGGCTAAATAAAATAATAATAAATAAATAATTTTTTATTAGTTTCAGCCATGAAAAAGGTAATGTTAATATAATTTCTAAAATTGTAACAAAGTTAGCATTTGGTTGACTATTACTATCACACTATCAGTGTGATAAGATTGGGCGATTTATCGCAAATTAGGCACTTTTGAAGATGATTTAACAGCAACCAAAGAGAGGAAGTCGTTTTTACAAAACACTTTTGCCTTATCAAATATTTATGCAGTGTAAGCTCACTAGTTCAGTCTAGCATATTGCAGTAATCGCAAAGACCATATAAATCTACTAGCGATTGCGTATTTGAATAGTTTTGCAAAATATTTACATTTTTCCCTGTTACATAGTAAGTTAATACACTAAACAAGAAGAACCATCTTTAATAGTTTGCATTAAGCACTTATGTCGTCAGACCATTTCCATCGGTTGGTTATACGGGAAAAATTAATCTGGCCACAATGTTGACGCTTTTTACTATTATCTAGATATAATAGAGTCAAACTATTACTCGTTTCCAACCAAAACTATATTTAAATAGCATAATTTTTTGATAAACAACAAGTTGAATCTGCCCTTGTGGAATAGTTTGCACCAAGAAATTTTTTTTCGGTTTATTTAAGATCAGTACTTTGTCAACTTTACGTTAAATGTGCAACGTTTTAAAGTTTTTTGTGCAGCAAAAATAACATTTTGTTGACACACTTTATACAATAAAATAAAGGCACTGGATTTCTAAAAATTAATTAGCTTTAATCTAGACTACTTGTGTTGGTCTTATTATCAAAGTTCCTTTCATTTCAGCATCACTGTTACTGCATACATATTTATGAATTCTAATCCGACGAAACAAATTCTCTCAGTGCGTGACCTAACTTAAGACAACGAATGACATTCAGGTCTGAGGAATGGGGTGTGCGACTTGCAGGCCGTGCGCATAAATATTTTGACCCAGAATAAAATTACGATTAAATACCGGCAAAGACAACACTTCTAAATCAGCGTTCTGTAATAACCATTAAGTCTTGTCACTTTATAAATTAGTTTCGATGGTTTATTAATAGCATTCATTTGTGCGCTACAATCTTATTATTGCCGGGAATGCGATACAATTCGTTACAGAGGATTCTCTGGCTGACGTTTTTCTTATTATTTTTTGATTGCCCCCACGCAAGAAAACTAGGGACACGACGTGACGTGAAAAGAAGAACCGAAGTTATTCGGAAAATAGCCGAGACAGTGGCTGCATTCTAGTCCATGAACCTGGCTAATAATAAATAATAGCAATAATAATAATAATAATTATAATAATAATAATAATAATAATAATAATAATAAATGAATTTATTCTGCATACATACAAAAATTGTAACCAGAACAGAAAAAATATATATATATATATATATATATATTTAGATGCAGAAATGGTTGCAATCAGAGCAGAGGGATAAAGAATCCGTCAGCATTGTTCTTCCTTGTAACCAAATATACGAGGGCAAAAATTAACAAACGCGCTGATTACAGAGTATTAGGTACTTGAAAAAAAAACAAGAAGTAGTTAGTGCTAACAAATAAATAACTAAAGTACTAGATATAATAAAGCTTGAGGTTGCATTGACCACCGAGCAAAAGCTCACGAATATAACGTAACGAGTTTATATTATACTGATGTAAGAGATTTATAATTTTAGGGGCAATATAAGAAAAAGAATTTTGAAATATGAAGTTCTATGTTGCGGGACAGAAGCCACGTTATTGGGCCTTATATTTAGATCATGTACTTAGGATCTTTTTATAATTCGTTTACAAGGTATAGCGGTTCTTTATTTTTAGTAGTTTAAGACATATATTGCAATAATGAAGAAACCTACGTTCCCTCGTATTTAGCCAACCCAGTTCCTGTATCATATATATACATATACAAACCTAACGCGAGAGTTTTGCAAGCGCTGTAAACGTTGAATATCATATTGAGTCAGCCCAGGTCCATATACAACATCACAGTAATTTAGAAACGACAAAACTAAAGAATTACATAAGGTTACCTTAGACTGGAGGTTCAATATATTGCGACTATTATATAACAACTACAAATTTGATATGGATCTTTTAACAATATAATTGACATATGATGCAAATTTTAAGTCAGTGTCAATGAATACTCCAAGGTTTTTAACTAAATTTACAGGTAATAGCTTTGTATCATTAAGTGTTATGTCTAACTGAGAAAGATATCGTTGTCTAATTTGTTTAGGGCCGAACATAATAATTTGCGACTTTGAAGGGTTTAGTGATAAGCAATATTTAGTCGATAAAGAAGATAATGATCCTAAGTCTGAGGTTATGAATTTATATGATTCAGTAATATCAGCTTCCTTACAAGAACAATATATCTGCGTATCGTCCGCATAAAAATGGCTTTTACAATATTTCAGACACAATGAAAACAATGATATGTATATAGAAAATAACAAGGGACCCGATATGGATCCTTGCGGCACGCCGCTTACACACTTAATTGGAAAAGAAAAAGAATTATTGTATTTTACTACCTGTTGACGATCTCGCAAATAATCTTTCATTAGTGATAGAGCCTTTTGGTAGAGTCCGATGTTGTGAAAAACAGCAGACATAAGATCATAATTTATTCTGCCGAACGCTTTCGAATAATCTAAGAGAACTAGTGTTGTGATGCATTTATTGTCATCAGTTGCTTTGATTATATCGTCTGTAAAAGAAAGCAATGTTGTTTCGCAACTTCGATTTGCCCTAAACCCTGATTGGTTTTCTGGTATGATATAAAATTTCTTCAAATGCTGACTGATCTGTTTGTGAATAATTTTTTCAAATATTTTGGGCACTGACGGGAGAATGCTTATGGGTCGAAGGTCCTTTGGTTCGTTCGGTGCGTTTACTTTAGGTAACGGAATAATGTGAGCAAGTTTCCAAACATTGGGATATGTCCCTGTTTCTATGATACAATTGAATAAATGCACTATAAATTTTAAGACATATGGGCAACAAAGGAGCAACATGGCCGTACTAATGCCATCAGCACCTATGGCTTATGATCTAATACTATACAACGCATTTAATACATCCTACTCACTGACAAGAGCAAAATTGAACACGCCAGTACCGTCACGTACAGTATGTGATAGATTATGCAGTGTATTATTGTCAGGGCTATCTGTGGTCTGTGTTGACGACACAAAAAACTTATTTAAGGCGTCCAAATCAAGCAAATTAGCAGGAAGTTCGGATATTTTGTTTTTTTAATAAGTATTTAATTTTTTTAGCTCCTGGTAGAGTGTTTTTGTAGATTTATTTGCTGTAATTTGGCAATTGTCCCGTCTATGAGAATTCTGGTTATTAAGTGTTTATGATGCAGCTGATATCATTACAATGAACAGCTTTTATCGTCATAATTGTGACAGTTCATGAATAAAAACATAATGAAATATACCTATGGTAAACTGGATTCTATATGGTAAACGTCAAGTACCATCCTAGAAGAATCAAACCTTAATCATAACTATTATGAATATTGAAAAATCTGCTCATTCGTTTGAGGAATAACAAATTGGAAAAAAGTTTGCTATATGATTTTCCGCCCAAAACTGAAGAACGCGTTTTTCGTCACGTCGCCTTCTTACACTTAAGCGATCACCATGCGTACCCAGTTGCTAAAGACAGTACACCATTCCTGGTTCCACATATGCTTCTATGCACCACTACAGTCGGTTACGGCGATGCTTAATGGAGATGAATAGTACCTATTAGATAGGAAGATATGCATTCGGCAGTAGATTTCATACAGACTTGCAGCTAGAGGACGGCCAGAGTGGCATTTACCGCTCGGAAAGAAAAAGTTGCGCACTCTAAGAAAATATATCTCAAAAGGTACTTAATGAAAATCTTAAACAAGTATTAAGCCTTTTCGGGGAAAGAGATTTTAGCCCATTGTGCATTTATCATCGTGATGTATTTAATTTCATTTTAAGATAAGGGACCGAGGCATCAACCTGCCTGGAATCTGGAAATCGGTCATGCGTAACACCGCTCGCGTTTCGGTACTAGGTCACGTTAGTTACAGATCGACTTTTGAGGAAGACACCGACATGAGTGTCGAAACGTCAAGACCAAACAAGCAACGTGGGAACCAGTCCGGAAAWCATAATACATCCATTTCTTCGGACACTTAATGAAAATAGATTACATTTTAAAGAAATTATTTAAAAATACATGACAAGCGCGGTAATAAAATTGTTGTTTTGTAGAAACTAAACAAAAATAAATAAACAAGTAACTAGTGAAGTGCAGTCGCATAAAATGGAAATAAACGAAAATCATCCTGGAATTAGCAAGCATTGGCACTTAAAGCTGTTGCTAGTTTATTACCCTGGAAGTCACGAGATAAATATGAGAAGACCTGCAATATTTTCAATTCATGTAGACCTTCAAAGAATGTAAAGGAGATTGACCAGAAAATTATACTTGCTTTTTTCATGAAGGGGTTAGGTCAGGTCAGGGTTAGGTTGAGACTGAAATCTTCCACGCTGTGGTCAACATATTTCATGTTAAAAAGTACGTTCAGAGTAAAAGTAAAGATCGACATCTCAAAGTATAGAAAGTTACAGAACAAATTTGCCATGTTTGGGATTTTTGATGAAGGCAAATTCAAAAGTTTTCAGTATTTCTAGAACTTACAAATATTTTATAAAATTATTCGATTTTTTCAATGTTTTAATTATTGCGTTCTTTTTCCTATAAAAAAAATCAATTAACTTCTATAAACTATTTGCAACCCCTAGAAATACCGACAACTTTTGAATTTGCCGCCTTGAAAAATTCTAAACCTGGCGGATGGTTGCGCTACTTAATTCTGTATAGTGACTTTATTGCATATATATTTAAAGCGCCAATGTGAGGTATATGAAGCGAAAAAAATTAAAATTCTACCGCAGGATAACGTGCCAAGATTTTTGACAGAAGCGCCTGACAATTCATTTCTAAGATTAAAGTGGGGTTAATTTTTTGTCTATATGCTGCTATAAAGAAAAGATTGCTATGAAGACAACATATACTTTTCTTTACAATTTGTAATAAGAAAATGAAATCCATTTCCAATGAGAGTCCAAAGAACGTTTGATGATGTATTTTACAATAACTAATATTGGCCGAAATTTTCATGTTGGATTATGATGAAAAACTGTTTATAACAAAATACGAAATTATGAATTATTCTGGACCAGATACTTTGATGACATTTTTTTTGTGTTTCAACGAAAGCTGACAATCAGTTGGATATATTTTTAAATTTCTTAAATGAACTAAACTAAGAAGATCTGTACTAGAGAAAGAAAAGGGTGGAGTTCATAATTTTCTTGATATCTGGGCCAGTAAAGAACTATAATCCGGACAAGCCCAAATCAATCATTACAAATTAAGCACTCCGTGTTCTAGAGTTTAATAAAAAGATGGGTAAATATAACACTTAAAAAGAAAAAGTTAGGCTTAAAAACGGTTGCGACACAAAAACTGTGGTCCTACTGTTTCCTACTGTGTTTTTAACGTTTAGTTTCATATACGTCGTTACATAATAAATTGCAGTAGCCGAGAGGGAGTAAGTTGTACTATGTCTATTTAAAATTACAATAGGTGAACTACATATCATAAAAAATATTAATTTAATTTAGTTATCTTAAGTGGTCGCAATCGCTATGGGTAACCTCTAAGATTAATGGATGCCTGAGTAAAGCACATTCAGGTTTAAACAAAAAATACTTTATTAGTCTTGCAAACCTTGGTTCTTATTGCCTGGCATTGAACTTCAGCAGGAAATGTCTCGCTTTGATCATTTCTTTTGCTTCAGCTTATTATGGACCGTTTGCATGCATAGGTAACGAACGCCTGCGGCCAAAGGTATTTATTTGTTGCCGCAAATTATTTCAGAMGCAAAAAGACGCGGTTCACATTGTCCGCAAAAACGGCCTTGCACTTTTTATGTAAATTAAATCATGCAGACGATTCGACACGGGACACGAACGCCAAGGAAGAATTAACGTGCTTTCCCTAATTATTGTGATAGCAACTGACAGCTACGCGCGGACATGTTGCTTTTATTTTTGCATACAAACGCTACAAGTTCATTACATCGCACAATTCCTATCACTTACGTGTAATTTAATATATTACTCGCCTTTTGTCAGCCTGTCGTGGTTTCCTATATGGGCCGTATTGCGGTTTATCAATGCTTATTCATTCCAGCGACATTATATATGTATAAAATACATTTTACAAACGCGTATGATACATTGTCATTGGCTGAAAATGGACTGGTAAAAAAACTAAATGCTGTAACAGGTCCTTGCTAAAAAATAATTTTGTATAGGTTTATTGAAATACGCTATGCAATAAGGTCTGTATCATTTTGCCAATCGGAAATACATTTATGGAGTTTTCAGCATATTAAAGTTCAAACACTATAATACTGCTCAGAGCGGAATTTAATTCAAAACGCTTAAAATTGTAATAAAAATGGCGTATGAGGGCTTGTGATTTTATTGAAATAAATCTTTAGATATACCGCTGCGCATCTACATAGTTAGGAAAGGTACGAGTTGGGTCCCACTAATCTCATGTGTACCTGCTAGCTAGAAAAGGTGCTATGCGAGTTGGGTCCCACTCGTTCCTCCCAATAAAGCAATTACAGGGGTTTATTATTGACGATATTATATTTCTCAAAATCTCCTGTACCTGATATTTTGGTATTCATTGGTTATAAGTTTACAATTTAGCCGCCCATTTATAAAATGTACAATACTTGGGCTAAGACAAATTATCAAAGCAATTTCCAGTTTCAGTTGAAAAGTGAGTGAAATAGGTAAACTACTTATTCCTATACATAAGTTCAAATTCGGCTTTCACGAATTTATAAACGAGGGGCCGTAAAAGGATAGGTGTGTACAAATAAAAAAAAAACTGTGTGCAAGGCATTTATTAAGAAAGGGAGTATGTTTTACTGACTACCTTTTTAGACAAGTATAAATCTTTTTATTTCGGTTTTTAATGCTGTAAGATATCAAATCAGTGTAGAAAAACAATACATATTGAATTACTCGCGACTGTTTTTACAAAAAAAAATATTTTGAAAATAATTTTTAAATTACAAACTAAACAACTGACAATTGTCAAACATGCTTTCGTGATATTCAGTAAACAATTACAGAAAAGCGTGAAAATGTATTCAACATCAAATGGTGAAAACAATATCATACAGCGCCAATACAGCAAAGTTTTAGTGTAAATCATTAACTTAAATTTTAAACAGTACAGAAGAGTTATATATTTACATCTTAAGGTTTGCATTATTCTTTATGCCTAAATCTAAGTAAATATGAAATATTATGCAGGGTGTTTTAGCTAAAAGTTTAATTTTAAAGTTTCTTGGCTTATTTAAAAGGGGGTGTTCATATAAAGAGTTGAAAGTCTTGAAAATGAATGGGATGGAAGTTTTCGGTTGTTTTCTAAAATAAATTAATAAATCCAAACGAATTTTGGCACAATAGTAACACTCATCAACTATCTTTCTGCTACACATTCATATAGTTTTAAGTGAAGAACAGTACTCCTTTATTTTTTCCAGAATTATTTTGTGGTTTAAAAGATTAGTTTTGAAAACATCCTGTTACATTTTAAACGCGGTTCCTTTCTTATAATTTGTTCGTATCTCGCTCGGTTTAGCCATAAAAACTAAAAGCGAAATAATTGTATTTCTACATGTTTTATTGTTATTAAGTATATAAGTTATTCAATATACCTATACTTATTTATGCTTTAACGATCTTTATGTGGAATACTAGGTATTACGGCTTACTGGGACCCAATTCGTCTATGTTTGGCACCCAACTCGCATTGCAGATTAGTATGCCTGCATCGGCCTACTCCCACATAGTATTTATGCCCCTGGTTTTGAGGCTTGCAACAGTAGTTATACTATGTGATGATGGTATTAAGTAGTTGATCCGTAATTTAGGTGTTTGAACTACAATCTGTTATAGGTTCATAAAAAATACTCTTCGGACTGGTAAAAACTATACAAATTGTGCTTAGCGTGTCTCAAACTATCAAAGAATCTATAGAAGGGAATAATAATAATAATAATAATATTAATAATAATAATATTAATAATAATAATATTATTAATAATAATAATGCCAAAAGGGTTAATCACAAAAATCACTCATCTTAATATCGATACAACGAAACATTGTTATTATTATATGTATAGAGAAAGTTAATTATTGCCTGAAATTTGTTTATCATTAACGTCGATGATATTTTAATGGGTTAAGAGGCATAAGAAGAAATGAAAAAGTATTGTATATTGTTATTATTAATTAAAAAAAATATATATTACATTTATTGCAGGAAATAGCGCAAATAGCAAAATAGTAAAGAATAACTTATAACTGACACGTAGGAAAAAGCAGATGCAAACCGTATAGTGTTATGTGGTGGTATATGGTATATCCAACATCATAGATACGAAACGTACGTTATTGTTATGACACTACTCGAAAACTAATTTTGTCCCTTAAATGTTCTGTCTTGTACAAAACATGAGTGTGAACCAAGCACACTCGTATAAGGTGATAAACTCACCTCTCTCGCATTTTTAGCTCTTTGTGATGCCGTATGAAAGGTGTTGTGTGTTCCTACCTAGGCACTCTTACAAAATAACGTCCACATGCATTCGTATTGGGCCATATATTACGCTGCCATTCTCAGCTCTTGATAGTACCAAAGCATTTGTTCATTTCATCTTATATTCTGTTGTATGTCGTATAAAAGTAAAGTATTTTCAGCTTTAAAAAAGAACTTTGTGAAATTAAAGAAACTTAATTCTTAAAGCGAGAAAACAATAATGTGGGGCGCTTATCCTTTAACCATAAGTATAGGCTTTTAGCTAATGCCTTATTTTCCTGTTTGAGATGATAAGAGAGCGATCTTCATCTTGAGTAAACATAATGGAAATGTACTTTGCCCCTATTTGGAAGTTCTTATAAACGTTGCTCAAATGTTGTTTCGTTACTTTGTGTAAAACTTTCTCACTTCTCCCAAATTCGCCATGGGGATGTTTACTTTGGCAAACGCACGGGCCAAGTTTYGCGCCCTTTATCTCTACGTTTGTATCTATGCAAATCTGTCTCGGAGTGTGATCGACTTGCATAATATAATGCGGGGGTCGTTCTTAGCTACTTTACAACTTTGATCTCCAAGCTTTTGAGGTTCTCACGACACCTCTCCGGGTTTGATTAATTTACCTTGTACTCTGTATATTCATGCTAGGCTTTCATCACTTCTCTAGATCTGTTAGGCGAAAGGGTCAGTTAAATCTGGGAAGCCAGCGTTGGACAGATTAGAAACTGTATACTGTAGTATACTCAAAGCAGAGAGAATCACTATTTTAATTAATTGAAACAATTAAGCGCATTTGATTTGTAGTAGTTGTAAGTGTGTTCTATGAATATGAGTAACGCTTATGACATTATCTCCGACAAAGATAAACAATACAACTTTTCACGAATATTAAAGTTACTACATACAATTAATGAAGATAATTAAAATAAAATTCATATATGGCCCAATTTTTACCTGCAGTGAAACTAAAACAACCGATTCTTCTGCTGCTTTTTTAAACACATAAAAATGGTAATAACGTAAATATTTATTTTTGTATCTAGAGCGCGAAATGATACTTCTGCGTTCAAGATACAAATAATATTTTTTCGAAAACTGCAATTAAATGAGATAATTGTATGTATAACAAATTAATTGATATTCGAAATGCTGTTTCAATCAAGACATTTAGGTGCAGTGGCGTTGCCCGTCATAACGATAGCAACCAAATAAACAATAAACATTGTTTGTCAGAAAAAGTAATTTCAGAATTATAATATATTGTATTTATTTATATTCTAAAGAGTGTGAAGGAGTGTTTAATTGAAAATGAGCTCGGAAAATGAAGAGGAGCATTTACCAGAAGAAGTATAAGAAGCGGCGCACAGTGCTGTTTCACAATTAATCTCCAAAAAATCGTCGAAACAGTACGAGATCGCCTACAACGAATTTAAAGCGTGGTGCAGTTCGAAGAAAAATCAAAAAGTGTCCGAAGCGATATTACTGGCATATTTTGAACATAAAATTAGTAAAGTTAAACCTTCGACATTATGGTCAGTATATTCGATGCTAAAATGTACAGGGTGTCCCTTTTTCGTTGTAATTGTAGGGTATCTTGGTAACTATTAATGCTAGAGCGTTGCGGTTTCGACATCACTGTATTATTTTTTTGTTGTGAGTTGTTGCTGTACCATCGCCATTTTGTATCGTCTTTTGTTTTAAAGCCATAGCCAACTTTTGAAAAATGTAACGTTTTTTCAGTTCTCAATATCTCGATTGGCTATGTAGGCACAAAAAAACTGTAGACATTTTTTATAGATATCTTTATCTGAATCCAGTGGCGTACTCAGAATTTTTTAGTGGGTCACATTTTATAGATATAACACAAACTTGCATTTTTTAAATGGTAACCATAGTTGGCTTTGCTATGGTTGAAAGGAACTGTTTTTTCTGATTAAGAAAATGTATACATTGTTAGGTTTATCTTTACTCATTTTGGTATTAATCCAATATTTGTAATAATTTAATGAGATTTTACGTATTTCGTCAAAATGGATCTAAATGCTTGATGATAAACAATGCATACGTACTTATCTCCAAATAAACAACCATTTTCATTAGTTACATGACCTTCTAAAAAGAGTTCCAAAAGACCTACAATTTGACATATAACTGAAGGTTGTACCTAAAAAAAAAGAAAATACGAGCCTGGGTAGTTTTAGGTTGCGGACCGTGTATATTCAAATATGCATATATTATTTGTAAAGGATTAAAATTTTTCTTATTCGATAGCCTCTTGGATGTAAACATAAAATATGATTAAATTATTTAAAAAATTGGATAATTTCAAAATTAGTGAAAATAAACCTGACAATGTATACATTTGTTTAATCAGAAAAAATAGGCTTTTTCAAACATAGCAAGGCCAACTATGGTTTCTATTTAAAAAAATGCAAGTTTGTGTTATATCTCAAAAATGTGACCGCCTTAAAAATTACGAGGTACGCCACTGGATTCAAAATAAAAATATCTATAAAAATGTCTTTACAGTTTGTTTGTATCTACATAAGCAAGCGAGAAATTGTGAGCTGTAGAAATGTTACATTTTCCAAAAGTTGGCTATGGCTTTAAAACAAAAGACGATATAAAAATGGCGAAGGTGCAGCTGAACTCAGAACAAAAAAAGTAATACAGTAATGTTGAAACCACAACCCTCTAGCATTAATAGTTATCGAGATACCCTACAATTACAACGAAAATGGGACACCCTGTACACTGAATGCTAAAGAAAATGTAAATATCAGGAAAGTTTCGAAACTAATACCATATTTGAGAAGCAAATCAGTTGGATACCGTCCAGAAAATTCCAGAAATCTAACGAAAGAGAAAATTGAGAGATTTTTACAAGAGGCATCTGATAGTAGATTTCTGCTAGAAAAAGTAATTCAAATTAATATAAATCTATTTACTTATCTAATTCTGAGCAACTTTTCAGGTCGTTTTAATTATTGGTGTTTATGGAGCTTTGAGCTACTGAAAATAACGACAGATCATGTAGAAGACAAAAATTCAATTATTATTATAAGAACTTCTAATTCCAAGACTCATACTCCGAGATGTTTTGTGATTTCAAGTCCAGACCAAATGAAGATATGCCGCAAATACTTTGCATTACGTCCGACAGTTACTACAAGTCTACGATAGCTAATAGCACTAGATCTGGCATAAAAAAATGTTATGTTATGTAAAATGAATATTAACAAAATCACAAGTAAGTTTCGAAAGAATGGTAAATCATTTTCACATTTGTTTTATGTTCTCGACCGACAAATACTTTGGCGTTCTAGAACAGAAAAGTATTTCGCAGCTAGGTGACAAAAAAGTTTCCCTTTGTCAACCGAAAATTTAACGAAATTGTCAGCTTTCGAAAAATGTCATTGGTTTATTTATTAATAAGACCTCTTATATACTGTGGTATTAAAATTTATTTAGTAGAAAGGTTTTATAAGCTTTACGTTGAGCTTAAATTTATACTGAAATAATTGTTAAATGCAGTAGACTTATAGTAATATTTTTAAAGACTTGAATTTATGATTTTAACTGAATCTGAATGTCTGGATACTATACACGAATATAAAATAGATATTCATTACAACTACTTAAAGTTTGCAATAGCCATTTATTAGTACTTACATACAAACTCTTTTACTTTCAACATTTTTAAAACTAAATTACTGTCTATGAAACGCACAAACTTAAAATTTTTGAGTAAAAAACCGTTTTGTGCAGAACTAATCTAACTAACTTTTCGACGATGGGTAGCCAAGAAAAGGACTGAAAACATCAAAGTGTTCACTTCAAGGTAGTAAATTTTAATTTTTTGTAAGGATAAAAAAATAAATTAATTAAAACAGCTAGAGCGAAACGGCTAGGGTGATTATCTTTTTTTAGGTGCCTCAAAATAGCGAGCTTTTATAAAAAAATGTAAATAGCCAAAACGAAGTAAATTGTCGTAATCTGAAGCCAGGTACCATTACAACACGAAAAGGTTGCCAGTGTTTAATTGCAGAGCATCCCACGGCAGCAGCCGTCGGATATCTCTTTTCTTCATGGCCTTCCAGGTATTTCAGTGCAGTAAAGGATGAATCAACCGGGTGTATGCTGAATTTGTGGGGTCCCTTGTTTATTTAACAATTCTGATTCCTTCTTTTTGAACAACGTGATGTGTTCGATCCCGTTATATATAAAATGGTACGGTGGATATATTTAAATGCACTGCGAATTAAATACTTTTTAGTCCACCTCGCTATTTACCTGATTATTTATTGTTAACATACCTGCAACTAAAATTCAGTAATAACATTCACCTAGAGTCGTAAACAGTGCGCTAAAAAGTACGAGTAAAATTATATCACTTACAACTACAGCTATTTATTATACTACACTAATAAGATTCTGGGACCGCTATTGCTTGCATTCGAGTTAATAAGAGTGTATAGTGACTTACATAAGGTATAGAAAATAATACAAAATATGGGTTGACCGAAACATTATATTACTTTTCTGGTCAATAATAATTCGTACAGATTTAGCAGAATGGTCCGTTACTGTGTGGACTGAATATTATGAAAATTTTTATTATATTCTTTGGAATTCTGCGAATGCAGTGAAATAGGGGAAATAAAATGCAAAATAAAAATATTTTCGGTCCCTCCACACATATTCGTAGTTCAATTGTTTAACGTACATTGTGCTCTAGTTGTGCTCACCCAATTCGGTGTTTCCAACTGATTGTAGATATTCGCGTAATCAATACTATTAGCTTAATTTTGATAGGAGGTACTCAATAACATACCATTAATAAATAAACGTGTAGTTTAACCCTAAGAATTGATCAATAATAGTCTCGAAATTAAATAGATTGTGTGGGATTACAATACGCTTGCTTACATTCAGATCGAAGCTCTTGTATGTACACGTCACATATCGTATCACGTGACCAGCGCCAGCGCGGCATGCATAAGTAAAAAAAATTGGTCGCAGTATACAGTGCTACTGGTACACCTTTAGTTATCCCTCTGTTATTATTTATTGGTTTGGTATGGATAGTTCTTGACGACTGTTTTTCTTGCTTATATGATTCATGTTAGTTGCGTTTATTGATATACAAATGACACGACAGGCTCACGTCCAACAACTTACTACTCATGTTAGCGTAATTTTTGTGTGAACGATTCAATGCAGATGAAAATATCTGGTCGCTGATAAGAACAATGTAAGTGGGACACTGATCGGGTGTAGTAGTGTTTTCATGTGCATTTGTAAAGTGATCGAGTCATGTGATCGCTGTTTGGAGCAATTCCTTCAAATTCTTCACGCGTAATCGTAAAGATAAACTATCCGTATGTAAAGATTGGAGTATTCGTGATACTGAATGTAATTAGTTTAGTTGTGTTACTATTACCAAATGCACTTGCAAGTTGGTCAGAGCAGGCGTCGAGATACTCAGTGTAACAATTAGAGTTACTGTGTGCATTTCCAGGTTGGTCGAAGTTGTTGTTTAGATAGCTGATGGGGCAATATTCTTACGTAGTCAAAGAGTAAGCTATGTACCGCTATACTATTAGGGGTTGTAGTGTGCTCTTGTACAATTTTATCGAGTAATGTCATTATATGCATTTCTAGCTTGGTAGTTACGCCTGTTTCATTTAATCATAAGAGTAGGACCTATTTTGGTCGTGTTGTCACATTCAGTTATAAAACACCACTTATTTGCAAATTTTAGATATTACGTGGACTGTATGTGATATAAAACATAATATAAGCAAACAGTACGACAATTACACGTAAAATGTATTTTATCAAATTAAACCGACAAATGAAATGACAGAGAAATGTCTATCTCATGCAGACCGCCGCGTATGACGCATCAAAGCAGTGACGTAGTTTAGTAACTATTTTGTTTCTGATGTGCGCTAAGAAAAGAAAAGGACTGAAGCTTTTTTATTAATTTCAACAATGCAGCTCATGTTTTTAACGTTTTCGAAAAATTGGAAAACACCAAAGTGACGACTTTACTCGAACAGAAAGAATATTTCGAGTAAATATTATAGCACCCAACTCGATAATGCAATATAGCATATTTGTGCAGAGTATTCAATTTTCGACTACCAAAACAACCTGCATTTTAAAAATAGAAGCACAAACCATTTATACCTAATATTGCTTAAGCATCGAATTCTAAACAAAACATAATTGAAAAACGAAAAAATTATTAATCATATGGTTTAAAATTGAACATGCTCTTCAAATATGTTAAATGGTACATCTATTACTTCCACATCTAACGGATGGGAAGTATTGTATCGCGAAAACAATTTTCAAAAATTTTTATTTGCTCATTTGCTTTAAAATGGTTGAAAACGCAAAAAAAACAAAACTTGAACACAAAAAAATTCTTGCCTGTGTGTCTGTGGTTTTGTTTGTGGACACGATAACTTTCGAAAGACTTAATATATGAACTTGAAATTTGGCAAACGTATAAATCTCAACTACCCAAACTGATCTATTGTTTGTGGGGTAAGTAAAGTATCGGGAAGGGGGCGAAATTGGGGGGTAACTACCCTTTTTGCAAATTTATTATATATTACTTAGTCATAATGAATATTTTTATAATAATTTAATTTACCTACCCTTTACCACCACTCTTAAACTTAACCTTAATATGAAGGTGTTTAATTTCCTCCAGGCCGATACTCAATTATATTTTCATCCTTACAATTTTTATTAGGTACTTTATATCTTTAATTCATATATTAAGGTATCATCATTTCCTTATTGATGTTTACGAGTTATCAAAGTGTTTGCTATTTCAAAAAATTATTCACAAGTGTAAGTATAGACAGAAAAATTGATTTCATAAACGCGTTATTAAAAAATTAATTAGTTACACATAACACAATAAAAAAATAATGAAAGAGATTGAAGTTTTTAAAAAGAAATATGGACCCATATATTATATAACTGCCAATAATTCCAGCCATATATTAGTTTTGAAGTGGTGCGCGTTTTCGTGTAAGATGTAGTAATAGCGTTGTCTGAATAATATTCAGACAACGCTAATAGTTATGTTTCGTCCTAAGAAGGTACGTATATAAAGCGTTTTTCTTGAGCCATTCTTTCTGATATAAAGGTATAAAATTAATTTAATTTTGAAATTCTCGGATATGACTGCTGGCCTATAGAGTTTGCGTATGAAGTCGATCTTGTTGCCGTTTAGTAGGTTGGGATTTGCTGTGTGCTATGTAACCAGGGCCGCGAGAGCATTCGCGGGCTCCGGTACTAGTCGCAAGACGGGCCGCCCTAGGCTCAAAAGGAGCAGTAAACTGAAAGTTTAATATGGGTGTTAGGCACATTGTGACGTCATTTTTGTCCTCAATTTTTTGCATTACATTTTCGTATTAGGTCTAGCCTACGGTTGTTAGTATTCTGACACTTGGTCCAGCCTGTGCGGTCAGAAGTCATAGCGGATCTAGCAAAATATCGGTACACTAACAACTAACTGTGAAATACTCGTAATACAATTATTTCAATGCAATAACCTGACCGAAATCCACCAAAATGAAGTAATTGCACCTATAGCATATTTGAGGGCGAAAATGGTTTTTTGAAAAGAGGAATAGGAAGTAAAATTAACTATAAGAAACATTTACTGAAAATATGGTACAGTACAGTATTTGGAACAACAAAACATCTATGACTGCTACACCCTTTTCTTGCGTTTTTAAGACTAACTCGTAATTAAAAACCACAAAACAACTATATGTAAATGAACAAATCCTTCTCATGCCTTTTTAATTATGGCAAATTCGAAAATAAAAACAACAAAATAACTATATGTAAATGTAAAAATCCTTCTCTTGCCTTTTTTAAGACAAATTCGTAATTAAAAACAACGAAACAACTATATTTAAATGTAAAAATCCTTTTCTTGCCTTTTTTAAAGACAATCCGACATTTAAAAAATTCTTGTTAGAAAAAACAACTAGATAGCACAAGCCCCTTTCTTGTTTTTTTTTTGAGGCAGTCGTTAATCACACCGTTTAAGCCTGTCTCTCTCGTTAACTTCGATTCCACCGCCAGCACTCCTAAACTTGGACTAGGACGTWTTTGATTCTGTTAAGAGCGGAAAACGAACAACGTTCAGCACTTGCCACAGTAGAGGGTACCGTTAAAAAATTTCGAAGAGCCACAGAAATATTGGGAAATAATTTCATTCTGTTCAATAGTTCTAAAGATGGCACTGTTTGGAATCCAAAACTGTGATTATACATCATTCTTAAACTTTCTAGTTCATCACAAAGTTCAGGTCCTTCGTCATTGGAGTATTGTTGGACTAATATAGTGACTTGCTTCCGCATCTGCGCTACGTCTGGAACTTCGTTGCAAGACCATAATACTGAGAACTTATTACATAGTGCCTCGACCGTTCGGAACCTTTCAGTCATGTCACCTATCACACTGTACAAAACGACATTAAATACATCACGCATTTTTTTTTTATTTACGACTGTGACTATGACTTAGGGCTCCGCCGGGCCCCTGATTTAGCCCGTGCCCCGGTACATTTGTACCGTCTGTACCGGGCTCTCGCCGGCCCTGTATGTGACAGTACAGTTTATTGAATGCAAAACGAAGTGAACACGACCAGGAAATAGGGAAAAGTTTAATTCTTCATCAGTTTGCATCCATTAAGATGAACTGAAGTGCAGCGCATCCCAGAATTCAAACCTAATCGTCTAGTTCCAACGTATATGGCGTCCTTCCACAAAAACAGTCATAATATTAAAATTATTATCCTTAGTCATAATATTTTTGATTTGTTGTGTAAACCTGGTTGATAAAAAATTGCTTCAAACGTTCCTAAGTGTCTCCTTGCTCACGAAATGTACATTTTGTTACCTAAAAGGGTTTATACGGCTCTCATCCAAAACAAAAAGTTTATTTTTAGAATTCTTATTAATTTTGAAACTAAACGAAACTGGTAACTTGATATCAAATTCCGACAGTTTAAAAAAGTATAAAGTAATAAATATTATAGAAATCAAGTCAGTTTTTCACCTTCAACTGTTATGGAAGTGAAAGTTGACCGAGGTTAATTACTTGCAAATAAAAGCTTTCTTTAGACACTATTATATAATAAACATTACAAAAAGTCAGGATAAGTTGAGGATGTACCTTGTCCTTAATGTTCTGCTCAGCAGTTATAAATTCGTAAGAAACGTGAATATGTTAAGGAGAGCTTCATTGATAACTGATAACCAAAGCACATATGAACTGATTCTCTCAAACAACCAATATATTTTTAGGAACGGCGCGTATCTAGACACTTTAAAAGTTATTCACATCATAGTTGTGTCAGTAACTGTTCCAATTTGTTGTGGTACTTTCTCTGTAGCACATATACAATTCTTGTGAATAATTTTCTGTGCGTGAAGGGAGGCTGCGATGATTTTTGGTGTGTTAGGCTACAAGATACGAATTTTACATAAATTTGTAAACTGCATTGTCT
Organism: Rhyzopertha dominica; assembly: GCA_025024175.1. Classification (NCBI taxonomy): domain Eukaryota; kingdom Metazoa; phylum Arthropoda; class Insecta; order Coleoptera; family Bostrichidae; genus Rhyzopertha; species Rhyzopertha dominica. Next base: position 22,460,777 of record QCXZ01000041.1, read on the forward strand.
CATAACTTCATATTGTTTGATAGGTAATTCTTCTCTTGTGTTGTATCCACTTCAGAAGCTATCCTGTGTGAAATTTAAACATGTCTTTAACGCTGCGACAATACGAAATCCATATCTTTCAAGCAAACGAAATCGCTGAAATCACCATATAATTTACATCGTACTTTCCTGGTCGTATTTCTGAATCTGGAGCTATAAAACGTAGCAGTCGGTATGCAGCTTGCGCGATCACAATACGGGCTGCTTTTAAATTATGTAGAGGTTATGTTTAAAGTGTCCACGGAGCGGCGCGTTCTTACGCATACATTTTTTGTTTTTCCTGATTTGGTCCGAAGACGCAGAGTTGTTGCTTAATGATTGTATATTGCTCTAGGTCTTGATTTAAACCGACCTTAAATTGCGCAACATGCGCCTTTTACTCCGCCGTATCAACGCGCGCTGTTATTTACGCAGACATGTCGGTTAAACGGCCGCCAATCAGATAGTAACGATCCATCAGTTCCTGTTTTACTTACCGTCTAAAAATCCTAACCAAAGCTGTATTATGCTGAATAAAAGAATTTTATAAGAGCGGTACCTAGTAGTTACTGATAATTAAACATGAATAGACGGTTCCAATACCCCATCGTCTACGAACCGAACCACCCTAAATTAGCAGAAAGAAATATTTTTACTACTACATTTTTGTGTATCTACTCATTTCTTTATTTACCTCATTTATGAAGGTGAGGTTACCATTATTATTGATTTTATTATTTATTCGAGAGGGATTCATTGCTTACATTATTCCCAGCTTTTTAACAAAAAATGCTCTTCAGTTGGGATTGTTTGTATGGAACCTTTTGGATTCTCTCATAAAATTTGCACAACATTCTCTTTGCATATTCGCGTATGTGATGATATCCCATATCATTAACCTAATATTTTAATTGGGGTGGAGATACGGAATTACGAAACAGCAAATAGAATAAAATATCTCAAAAATAATATTCTGGTGTGCCAGCTGCATACAGTTGGTTTTGGAAGCCTTAGAAAAATCTAGCTAGCCTACAAGAACTTTTCGTGGTGGGCCAGCGAATATACAAAGCGCGAACGGTTTTTCCTTTGAGTACCTCTTACAACGCCCAATGATTTTTTTGCCTTTGAAAGGCTGCATTCAGTCGCCAATATTTTCACCGCATTTTGAATAACCTTGATAACTCTCATGTGATTAAAACTCAAACGCTATGAAAGCCTTTGATGGTAGTAGGGATTACCTTTTTGTCCCTGTCGTATCTTTAGAGGTGATCTTGGCTTCAAAGCTGGAAGAGAAGTAAATAGTTTAACAATTATTCTTATACTTAAAAATATATATTCCACGACGTTACGTTTTTTTCCTGTAAAAGAAATTGAATCGAACTACTCAAATTTTTAGTTTTGCTATTAGGTCGCTTGTTTGCCATGGCCATGGTGGTTAATAAGTTTTGTGATCTCACGCGCTCAGTGCCGCTGAATGTCCATTTGGAGCTAACGCCTTTGCGCTAAGTGACACGGCGCTAATAGTCATACACGTGCGTTTTGCCTTGCCCGGTAATTGACAACTTGTTCAGATAAATTTCAAGTAAAAATACAAATATTTTCAAACAAAATGCCTTTATGATACAAAATGATCTCGGAACTTAGTTTATAGTGCATAATTACACTTTACTTATTAAAAAAAAAACAAGAATATCTTGGATAGAATTTAAAGAAACGCACGATGGCTGTAGTCATGTAATGTGCTTACATGTACTATAAAATTAATATATAAAGAGTAAGAAATGTATCAATTGTGTACTTTGAAATGATAATACACATAATTAATTTTATTATTTTATTTATTTATAAGAAATTTAATGAAATTTTCCTATTTAGCTTACTTTATTTAAACTAGTAAGTTCTTACGGTCCGTAGGTCTCCGCGGTTATCACACAAATAGGTAAGTTAATTAAACATATTTTCTTTTTGTCAATAATTGACATACGACGCGACGTTGGAAGAACGTGGCCGAGCGTTATCGGGTTTGCCAGATACTTATAATTAATAGGCAGGAACTCTTGCTTGCTTTCTTTTTTTCAGCATCAGTAGGTAAACCTCTTTTGGTTGATTTATTGCTGTTTGTAATACTGTCTAACTTGATCTGATCTGACTGATGCAATATTTTTTTTATTCAAACAGACGGAAGTACTTTGTGCCTTCTTTTGATAAATATTTTGGACAGTCGGTAAACAGGCTATGCACAATTTCTAACAATTTTGGAAACAACAGTTTTATAGAAAATAAAATTTCTTAAAAGAAAATATATTTGAATTAAATTTTTTCTCATTTACTGGAAATAAGCAATTCGCGGCATGTTTATAATTACATCTTGATGTTGGGTATATAGTAGCAAAACTTGTAATAAACAAACTAAAGGTCGCCGAAGAAAAATTAGAATAAGGAAAAAGCTTAAAGTAAACTTATTTGCCTGATTAAAAATATTAATGTGTTCTTAAGTATACTCATTGCTTTTAAATTTCAATTCTTTGGTGATGTTTTTTTTCTGTAAAATGCTTATTATTGTCGTTACTGCTTCTGCAATTAGGAACAAAGCATTTCCATCATGTTTCTTTTTTAAAGTTTAGTTCAACTTAGAGCCCTTTATAAAAGGAACTATAATATTGCTGATGGATAATAAGATCGCAACAACATAAAACTTGGTGGCATCCTCTTGAGAGATTTGAGTTGCAATAAAATTTTGAAGATAAACTTCAATTATGTTTTAAAAACATCCTGTAGAAAATAATATCAAGTTTTCAGTGGGGCCAGTAGCCTAGGGCTTATATTATAAAATGTCAAACAATTCATTTTCAAATAGTCGCACATTTAAGGAAAACTTACCTTACTTACCTTCGACTCCGTAGAAAACAGTATAACCAATGCAAAAGCTATGTTGTCAGATTTTCTAAATTTTTATACCAGTATTTCTCAAGTTGTGGGCAGAGATTCGCAATAGTACGACACAATAAAGAAGCAAAATTTTCTATCGAGCAGGATACACCGTTTGTAGATGCATAAAGACTGCATTACAGCTCTTTTTTATTAAATGTGCAGTGTGAACACCTACGTTGTTAGTTTTTATTAATTAACTTATAGTAAGATATCTTTATGGAATTTTGCAAGGTAGCTACTATATTATTACCGCAACTAAGGTACATAGACATGAAAATCTCCAAATTCAAATACCTTCCTTTTAATTTTTATACTTCTACCACGTCATTCGTGTGCCTTGTAAAATAAGAGTCTCGTCGAAATATGTTGCTTAGACGCTACCTATGTGTGATTGAACAATTGAATATATTGAAAAGAATTAAAAATATAATTTCGGTAATGGTCTTTTGCCCACCCAAATAAAAGAAAATACTTGAACGAAATCGGATTTCAGATTATGCACATATTATGTGTAAATCGAATATTTACAGTGGAAGAAGAAGATTTAAGATTATATAGCTGCACACAATAATACAAACCCCATTCGTAATAAAAGTAGGTATATATGAATAGTATAAGCTACAGGAATTCCTAATACTGGTTCATTATTCTGTTCAGAGACTTCTCTTTTCATATATTTTGTAAAGATATAAGTTGTTCGTTTTCCTACTCTATCAGCCCTGTAGATGAAGCCGGAAAAATATAGTCGCCCCAATTTTTATCCATCTATTTGAAACTGTTAAATGAGTTTGATGTGTTTGCGTACTTTTATTTCATTGTTTTTTTTTTGTTAGGCTTCTTCTGTGGTTACTAACAGTAAAACATCGTAGTTCGTAAAGCCACCGCTAAATGACTTAATTCATTAATTTTTATTGTTTCCTACTCCTCAAGCTCTTTCATTTGAAACCTATATTAATATGATTGACAAAATATATATCAACTTTATCTTATGGCGGTGACCATTTTGAAAATATTAAAATATTGAGTATTGCACATTGTATTGTCGTCAGAACCAAWAAAGATTWWTGCCAAATCGGTTAGGAGGAACTGATGAATGTAAACGAGGGTGAATGCTTTCAGCGTCCATAATATAATAAGATAATATTTTGTCGGATAGATCGCTGTCTCTTGAAAACACTGACAAAAAGTTAATAGTCTGACGTTTAACTTTTTGTCAGTGTTTTCAAGAGACAGCGATCTATCCGACAAAATATTATCTTATGATGAATGCAGGATTTGACCCAAACAAACTTATCAAGTTAAATAAAAGCTTGTAATAAAAGACGGTCGCCATTCGATGCAACATAAATAATCGCCATGAGGATGTATTAATGAAATTTAAAGAATGCAAAGAAAAAATTACGAGCAATTAAAAAAATGCCGGTGTTACCTTTTAAGCAAGCACTGAAGATTAAATCATTAGTTTTTCATTATTAAAGACCATCAAATACACAGCTTTTTAAATAATTAAGTATACTTCTAAGGCTATATATTAAAACCAAAGGTTGCTACGGTAGATTTTTATTCGTTGCTTTATTTCTATTTTCTTTATTAAAATTGACATAGGCTATAAATTAAATTAGACCCAATAACCATGACAACGTCTTAAGGTAATATAGATTCAGGATTTAATTACTGGATTGACATTAGCGTACTTTGGAGGCTATTATTATCAAGATATAATACCGTTCTATAAGAATATTCGATTTTCTGCTTGACTTTAATAAACAGGATGCCGCAAATAAATTGTGCAAGTTATTTACGTATTCCCTACCTTGTACTAAAAAACGCTTTTTAATTAGTAAAATTAAATATGGATATCACTGATATACCAATTATGGCTTACTGTATATAGAATACTTACCGTTTTAAACACTCACAGTTTATTATATTATATTTTAATGCTTATGTATAAAAATACACAATTTTGTTTAAAAACATTTTTATTATGATTGTAGGCAATACAAAGTAATTACAATAAACAAAAAATGTACTGACTTACAATTGTATATAGTGAAACAACGAAAAAATTACATATAATCCCAACAATATTCGTCATCAAAGCAAACCATATACTGTAGTACAGGTACGTTACTTTTCAGTCTATCGATAATGCCCCGAATATTACCGATCTCAGTTTTCAGGGACTCCATCTCCTGTGCGATACCATTCAGTTGATTTCCCGCTTTCTTCGCATCGCGTCGAATGGAAAGTCTATCGGTCACATTTGCTGAATACTTTCTTTGTGGCGCTTTTTCACCTGGCACTGTTACGTTGCTATCACAAACAGACATAACATCATCAACCGTATAGTCTAGCGAAACACCAGTGGAGACGGAATCAGTAACGCAGGAAGCAAAGTCCTGTAAAATGTATTTATCGAATTTTTCACCTGGAGATGTCATAGGTTGTTTCACATTGACGACGGCTAACTCTTCTTCGTCGGCTTCCTCGTAGGCTGGTTTAATTGTGGAAGAAGTGGCTGTCAAGTGGTGAAATTCTATCGGTTTATTCTTGTCGACTTGAAAAGACGAGCCTTGTCCTCGAGCTTGAAAATCTTCTTTGTCCTGTATATAGTCCGGATTATATTTATTGTACGTTTTATCTGAAAATGGCACAATTTCTTCGTCGTTGACAGCTTCTATTACTTTTTTATCGGCATCATCGGAAGCTGACGTTGGAGAAACATTATCAGGCTTTTCAGATTCTGCTGCCGAACACTGAGGTTCCTTCGTAGCATCCCTCTTTTTGGATAAAGGCACGCAGATAACGTATGCAAATTCTCCACGACTTGCTTCCACCGAGCGTGATATAAGTTCCTCAACTTTTGGCTTCAAATGCTCCTTTACTGAACTGGATCCTCCCTTGCCAAAGATTTGCTTACTTCTGACAACCGGTGCATTCTTAGTTGTCTTTGGTGCAGACTGACCTTTTTGGAGAATTGCTTTGCTTGACAACACAGGTTTTGGTGGTACACGTAATTTTTCGTTTCCATCACTTCTATCCAGCGTTGCATCAACTTTGTTCTTCTCTACACTGTAATTCATTTTTGATTGCGGACGTTTTGATAAAGGGTTGCTTTTAGTTTTCAATGGCAGTGCCTCTGATACAAGTAATTTACTTTTCCCATCACGTTTATCCACCGGTGTGACATTGACCTTGACACTTCTGTTGCTTCTTGTACCGAACCTTGGTGTTTCATCCTGTGGAGAACAACTCATCCGGGTTGATGTAGGTTTTGGTACACGGTTGCCCTTTGTTTTTTCTGGAAGTATCTTTGATGTTGCCGCAAGCGATTTTCTATTCTCACCAATTTTATTCACGGTTGTTTCATTCTGCACATTGACGCTCTTGTCACTTGTTCCCTTGCTTGCTGGAGATTTCCCTTGCGGCGTAGAGGTCATCATACCTGATACAGTTTTTGATATAGGCTTGCCCTTAGTTATGGGGAGCGTTGGAAGTGATTTATTATTTCCACCGCTTTTATAAACCGTCGTATCATTTAGTACCTTAGTGCTCTTATTACTTATCCCTGGAGGTCCTTCTCGTGGAGTAGAATTAATCATGCACGGCATAGGTCTTGAGATAGGGTTACCCTTAGTTTTTGGTGGTGATGAAAGCGATTGGCTATTTTCACAACCTTTATGCTCTACTGTTTGAGGAGTTGTCTTGACACTTTTGTTACTTTTTTTACTGTATTTTGGGCTTCCTTCCAGTGGACTGCAATTCATCACGCATGGTGAAGTTTTTGGTGTACCGCTTCCCTCGATTTCTGCCCAGATGGATTTGCAGCAGTTTCTTCTGTTTGGTTTTTTCCCTTCCTTCAAAAGCATATCGCAGGCTCTTCTTATGATATCGTCAGACACCGCTCTCAGGTTCTTCTCGCTAACGTGCTTCGATCTTAGCACGTTATCAGTGAAGCTTCTGATTTCTCGAAGCGCTGAACACGGACACTCATGTTTTTCTTTAATATCCCACTGGAACACGGTATGCGCTAAGCACGGCATCTTCGCTTACACTTGATGAACTGAGAAAATATGCTATCTGGGATAGGTACTATTTATTATTTTTCTCAACGGCGAATGCAAATGAAGACAGGGGTGGGAGATTGCTGGACTTTATGGTTATTGGGCTGTACTAATCCGGTTGTTTGTTGGTTTGGCTTACGGGGTTCGGGGTTTAATTTAAAGCAGATTTCCGGGAAACCGAAGTGCCTACCTGGAAGATTAGGGGGATCGTAAATGGGTAGATGAAGTTTGTTGGCCAGCTAGTCAATACAAGAAGCGAATAAATTCATTGTTGTCATTTGGATTTAACTAGTTATACGAGTACAATTATAGTAAAAATTAATTTATAAATTAATTTATAATCTACTTTACCTAATAGTTGTAATAATATAAAATGAAATACCACACATATGATAAGTACTAAAATAAATATGAGTATAAAATTATTATAAAGGGTTAAGCTATGATGAGGTTACTCGCACATAAAGAAAATAAAGTAATCAATATGATTATCGATTTACTGAGAAAACAAGCATTACTTCTACAGGGAATTTTCTGTCATATTATTAAAAAACTGTACTTTTTTCTAAAAACATTTTCTTTTAGATACAAAAGATAGTCATCAGGTATGTAAGATTAATTTAGGTCAGCTACGCACATTTATATAGGGTGGCCCGACTTTTGTCGTAGAATAGAAAGAAAACTTTTAAAACGAAAAATATAAATTAGCCTTCGTAAAACATAAACGCTTCTATTTATTACAGAGGCAGAGAATTTAGTACATTTAAAAAAATACTTTTATTAATTTTTAATTTTCCAACTGGCAAAAAGCCTTAAACTGAGTTATATTAAGCACTTGTGAGAGGCTACAGTATTAAGCGAGAATATCACCCAAAGGCAACGTATGACTCTTGATGTCCATGAATGTGTAACTTATTTGAAGAGCTACAAAGTAGGAGGCAGAGTTATTAAATTGATGCTCAATAATAATACGTTTGCAAATTTAAGTTATCTACAGCAGGTATTGAGATGTTAAGAAAAAATAAAAAGTCGATTTTTATATATAGCTTGTACTCGTAAACCTTCTATAAGCTTTTTTAAATTCCGAAAAAATTCTTAGGGTATTTTTTCAAGTAGTTTTAATTCAGATACAAATATTTTCTACGACGTTTCGAAAGTTTGTTATTACCAACAAGTTAATTTTTTTTGTATGGAGCGTTATTTCCCTTTTTGGCATAAAAAAGAACTATTTTCCGAGTAACACACTTAGTATTTTACTAATAAATATTATTTACATACCTAAAAAGTAGGTAGTTCTATTTAAAAAAATGCAGGTTTGGTTTAGTACAGTAAAGTCAGCGAATATTCCGCACCACACATTTAATTAACATCGGGTTTCACGATTTATATTGGATTTTTAGTAGACTACATAATATGTATGTTTTTCTGTTAAGTATTCTACAATTACTGAATTCTAAATTGTCCGACCAAATGATTTAGTTGGTTATTTGGCTGTAGAAGTCTTATTAAGCACTATATTGTTGTCTTGTCTTGTTATATCAGCAGCAATCCGCAGAACTTCTTCCGTCGTGCAGCATTACCTGCATGTAGCGTTTGACTTACCTATATATGAATTTTTTAAAGATTGTATTTTTCTTTTTTAAAATTCGACAAACTTATTTTACTGCAGTGCAAAATGTGCACAGGAAAAAGAGTGTGTTTGAATTTAAAATATCAGTTTATTTGACTGCGATTTGTTTAGCTCAATGGATACTTTAAAGTTCAAATTGTTTTTGATATAATTTTTTCAAATCCTTGACACTACAGCTAGGTTTCTTTCAATGAAACTACAAATTAGTGCTTGGAATAAGTAGAAGCGTTATTTAAACAAACAGTTATTTTAAATTACTTGATAGAAATAAATATGCCATTATGATACAAATACTTCTTCTAAATAATTAAACGTATTGCACTTTACTTGCAATATCTTTAAAACAAATAATGAATATGTTTAAGTGAAAATAATTTGCTTGAATTAAAATAGAATATATTTGCATCTAAAAAATGATTTATTGTTTTTTTGTTAACAACAAGCATTTGTCTGCGCAAAATAATTTATTTATTTTTAATAGATAACGAACACTATCCAATGAAAACAAAGCATACCAATAAGAGTAACTACTGGTGATGCTGTGTGAAATATATCCTGCGTGTGTTAACAAGCTATAACAACCCTGAAAGCTGCAATGATACGGGATGCATCACGCGTATAGGTTATTTGGATTTGGACTAGCGTTTGTGTGATTGTAATGATATTGTGATACTCAGTAGTCATTGTGGATATATGGAATCTTTTCTCCGGAAGATTGGCATATTCCCTGTTTTAGCAGATTCTACGAATCGAATAAGTATTAATTATGTTTGTATAATTATTAACGGAACAAGCAGGCAAATGCAATATAAATAGATTGCTTTCCTTATGTTGTTTAGAATTTCTAGATTTGTTTTAATATAATACCACACACTCGAATTTGTCTTTATGAACTTAAACTAATAAATCAATAAGCAAAAGGTAATCTTTAAAAAGAAATAAATATTTATTTGATTTAGAACTGTCGTTATGAAGGTTAGCAAAATATTTATTTGAATAAGTACTATTTTCTTCCATCTAAAGGAATAGTTCTTCTTCCTCAAATATAATATATTTAGTTCAAAATTGTAGCGGCATTTACTTATCCATATAGAAAGAAATCATTTTGTTGTGTCCAACAAAATTTATTTGTCTCAAATAAACAGTTCCCTCTGTGCTGGCTATCTGGCGATCGGAATAAGTTGAACTGTTAACAACGCAAAATTATTTACAAAAAATGAACTGTATAAGTAATTAAATGACTACCTGAATACACGTTGTTGCATATTGTTGTCATTACTGAATATTATTTTTGCAGTTCTGGGTCTCATCACACTACCGTTTTCTTGAAAATTTCTGTTATTAAAAAGAAAAGTTTTATGTGTGTACCTTGTGTCAAATCTTCTGGCTTCTGGCATATCCCGCGGAAGCCTCGACGGAAGCCACTTCTATAATTTTAGACAAGAATGGTACCCTTATAATATACTTATCAATTGTTTATTGATTGCATAGAACTTGCAGTACCTATACTGCACTGACACAATAAACAACAAATATCATTTTTTTACGATAGCCGACTATGACGTTGCCTACTATTTTTACATCAACCATTACAATATCTGATTGTTGAACCCAGAAAATTTTTTTTTGAAAAAATGTTAATAGTGAAGTAAGCTCCATAAGAAAGATAAACTTGATGATGGCTCTAAGCTTCCAAATCGCCGTTAAAATTCTTTTTATGTAAGTTAAAAACTAAAAAAAATGTTTCTCGGATTTATACGAAAGCATTTTAATTTTCTCTTAATCAACAAAAAATTGCTGCAGATCTCAAATTCGAAAACATATTATTGTTGAGTATTAAATTTAGCTATTTTGCCTCCATTTAAGTTTTTTGTAGCTCTTCAAATAACGAAGTTACACTTGCATAGACTTGAGGGGTGAGTAGAGTATATCTCTGCCTAAAAATAACATTTAATTTTCCACAAAAGTGTTATTTTTTTTGTATCTGCTATAGTAGAAAATTTAGTCGTATGTTCGATATCAACATGACAGAATAAACAAAATCAGCTATTAAATAAATAATACGTTATATTGTAGTGGAGCAATACTTCTTTCGGGGAAGAATTAGTGAAATTTGTATACGGCGTAGCGGTGTTAACACAAATCTGTTTATTTGTTCAATATGCACTTCAACTTGTTAGATGTTGTAACTAATCTCATTTCAAAATTGCCTATAGGAAATTCTAGTTCTAACGTTAATGATTAGAAAAAGAACGTATAAGTACTGAAAATATCAAGGATAGAGTTTAGTTATTTGCGAAAATATTGTATCTGATTTTACCCGTTAGCAAAAACACATTTTGTTTATATAGACAGAAAGAGCCATACCGCTTAGCAGTTTTAGCAAATATTACAAAATAGTAAGCTAGTTAACACTTTCATAGTTCTTACATCTTACATTATCTAAAAACAGTTCAGAAATACGTTAAAAAGCACTAGGTAGGCGACAGTTGTATCCAGATGTAATTAAAAGCAACATCGTTTAAAAGGTTTTAATGTGCATCCCTTTAACAATTTTGGGCAAATGCCTCGGGTAGGGGTATAAATACACATTGAACTTAAAAATGTAAATCTATACATAAGCAATAAGCCACTTGGACTAAAGCGAATTTACACATTACTAGGACTGCATTTAGATATCTTGTGTAACTTTTTAGACAAAATCAAATATACAACGAAATTTTTATAATGTAATGTAGGTAATAAGAAGCAGTATTTATTTAAAAAAAAATCTAAAAATATGGTAATATATGTAATAGAAGGGAAGAACTATAAATTTGGATTTTTGAAAACGTTGAGTTGTATTTGAGAGAAAAGTTCAGGATTCATTTGTACATATAGTACGTGATTAATATAAGTTTTCGTAGAAAAAAATGTTACGCGTTTAACTCCATTGTTAAGCATACATTTTCGAATTTAGCAATGATGCTGAGCTACAGCTATTGTGGCTTTGCGAAAATATTAAAGAGGTAGTAAACAAAGTTAATCAGTAAATTTAAAGGCGATTATAGGTGCTCTAAAATAATTAACGGTTTCTGATTTCAGCAAGAATTAAAATTTCAGTACTTAAAGTGGCTTTTAATATATTGTTTTGGTGTGTAAGGGGTATAAAGAGTTAAAAAAAATAGGACAACTAAGAAAAGGGCCCGTAAGCAATAATAAATATTAAAACGATCCCTAAAAACATTTCATAATTTAAAAAAATACTGGTAAAAAACGTTAAAGACGGTCTTTATTCCAACTAAAACCATCTATATTTTATGTTTTTATGTACCTATATATGTAAACTTTCATGTGATATTATTATATGTAAGATGAAGTCCAAGAAGAGGACCTATTTTGCAATTGTATATGCTTGTTGTGTAGTAAAATTACCTTACATTAATATTTGCTGCAAACATATTATTAGTTTAATTTACTCTTGGGTTGCAGTTCATACAAACGGAGCGCAACTTTGAAATACAACGTCCAACAGTGGCACAGTCTTATTGTAAAACTAAGTGATATGCACGCTCAAATTTCTATTTTTCTAACAGTGTTTAAATGTTTAAAAACTTGAGATTTGTATTTCCATTTATTTCTGGTAAATGCCCTGTTTTAATTGAATTTTGTGTGAATACCTCTTGTACCTGGCAAATAACATTTACTTAGCCGCCCTTTTTGATGTGAATGGTCAGGTCTCGGGGTTCATTGAAGGGTAAATAGTAGGTAATCAGAAATTTGTTCAGGTAACGTTCAATGACCTCGAAAATTTACATAACTCCTTTAGTCCGTTACTTATCTCTTATCTCGGAATACACCTCTAATACTTTTTCTAGACCCTACCTGGAAGGCAAGGAATGACAATTTGAATTTTTTGTACCAATAATTCGTCCTTGACCGAGTCTAAAATAGCACAGAATATACACCATTTTGGTAGCTACAAAGAATCGCTTCTGGTTATTTGTAACTTCTGGTGGGTCGTGTGACCTATGCATATTGGAATTTTCTCATACATTCATCACTTCAGAGGGGTTGTTTATGTTAGCAAATGAGGGTACGTTTACGACAGGGGTGGCAATGCGGTAAAAGAGGCAACACAATGGATACGTTGGCACGCGCCGAGGGTCGTGAAAATATCATGGGAAATGTTTAATTGATTTTGCGTATCTTGCGTGTATCTGTCGTTTGCAGATAGAAGACAGAACTAACCCGGCCACGCGTGTTTATATATATATAGCGTTGTTGCGATAGATAAATCTGTGAATACAAACAACCAATATTAATAATTTATTAGAAAAGTGCGTATAATTTCCCACACTTGCATACCTTGTGTTATACTTTCTTAAATATTTGTAACCGTGCAAGCTAAGAGGTTTTTTCAGTGGACAACCGGTTATTTTCGCACACCTTTATGAAACCTTAAGTAAAGTGATCTCTCAAATAATAAAAGTAGAGGGACTACCTCCAAATATTGCAACCATTTTGTGTAAATTATACATTAATAATTATCAGCATGCGAAAATTTTCATTTCATCTTCCCAAATATCATACTCTTGTTTTCTATATTCTATATAATAAACATGTACCAACGTTCCGAAAAGGCTCCAAAATTTATTATTAGAAATATTGGCCTTTTTATTCTATTAGACAGTAGATGCCTTTTTGTTGCGCATTTTTAAAATATGGGGGTGTGTATACAAGCGCCTTTTGCCAGAATTGCTAAATATACGGGTCCGTTAAAAATTCGAACCTTCCAAGGGCCTGCAGATATGTCAATGTTATGAACGCCATTTATTCATGAATGTTAGCCTCCTCTTTTAAGTGTTTACTCAGACACATATGGCTACTGCGATTTTTTAAACACTACAAATTAAAAATCTTTTTTCACCCCCTCTTTATTATCATATTTGTCAAAAGCCTATGAGAGAAGCTTTTCATCAACATAAAGTATGTACAGTTGAACCTAAAATTCCAGGTTGCTATCCTAAAATAACTAATTATAGAAACTTTACTGTTTTGGGTAATAAAATGTTACAATCTGTCAATTTTATTGTAAAGATTGAAAGTCTCAAAATTAATTTTGGTAGTCAAGGACTAATTAATATAGTAAGTATACATAGTCTAATTTTATGGGCTCAAAGACTCTACAATCAGATGCAAAACTGCCGCAAAGTGCTGCATTTGAAAAATTAAAGGATAGAGATTTGAAACTACATGAAGTGTTGCGCACGAGAAAAATATGCAGAAACCTATATATCGCGAAGCAGTATTAATCAAATTATGTTAAAACAGGTTTGATTCCCACCACGTTGAGCAACATCAAGATATAGTTTTCAAAATCTGGTAAATTTTTGTGAAATCATGAACAGTTTGAACGAGTGACACTTTAAACACGAGATTATTTAGTGATGAAGTATCAATTAAAGATAATGGGTCCATTAATTTACATAAAATGCATTTCTGTGCGACTGCAAGTCCTCACTGGGTGCACACAATTGATAATCAAAATAGATTGTCATTGAATGCCTGGGGCGGAATTTTTGGGGGCAAAATCATCAGTCCATTTTTTGTAATGTTTTGAATGGGATGAAACGATCTCCAACTTCTGATTTAAAATGTGGATTTGCATCCGATTCCACGTTGACATAGAGTAGTCCGATAATTTTTAAACGAATCCTTTCCAAATCGTTAGATAGGCTGAGGAGCAATGAGTACATTCCGTTTAATAAATGCAGGTACGTTAAGTCCTGTTTTCTCTTATAAAGAACAGTGTAAAGTAGCTTTAGTGTTTCTGTTTTCTCTTGTTATGTGTTGATGTCTTTAATTTCTTTCTTAATTCGGTTGATGCCGCGTTGCAATAGGTTAGTCTTGCCTCAATTTATTATGTAATTCATTATCTACAATTCCATGCTTTTGTTTATATTCTGTTTTAAAAATTATTTTGTACATAAGGCCCAATCGATTTTTATTGCCCAAAACGAAAGTTTACCAATATTTAGTTATCTTAGGATAGTAACCTGTACGTTAATATTCGACTATACAAACCTGATATTGATGGAAGGCTTGTCAAAAAAGCTTTTGTCCATTACAATAATAAATAGGGCTGCCATTTACAAGAAATAAATTTTTGACATTTCTAGCTTGTCATGTTAAAAAAATCACAGCAATTCAGGAGCCAGACGGTTTAATTACAAAAATAGAAATTGATGACATATAAGTAGAAACGACCGCATGAAAGTGATTTTCATTTAGCACATAATAAAAAATTAAATCAAACGATAGATTTCGTTAAAAAAACACAACTTTCAGGGTTTCATTTTTTATATTGGTATAACTTGCAGCAGAAACGTGGCTATAATAACAATATTTAAGAAAATCAATATATTTAATAACAAGTTATGAAACTTTTTCGAAACATTGGCTCACCCTGCATGTTATTATAATATGTATATTTATACAGCAGTAGTTATTAGTTTTTTTCCGAAACTTCAGTCTCAAAGTTTTAGTCACTTTACTAAAAATATAGCTGAAGATAAAGATAACCTTTAACGTGTACAATAATTAGTTCTGATGTGAAATACTGGCAACATAAATATAATATTATTGATCAAATAAAATAATAATTTAGAGGTACAGGACAGTTGAAGTTACAAGAGTTATTCAAAATACATGATATTTGTGAAAGCGGATTTTTTACCTAAATTACTATAGAACAGAAACATGAATAACATTCTAAGTTACAAATGAAACAAATTAATTATTATATACCCATGGGCGTACCCAGCTTTTGGTCTAAGGGGGGGAGGGGGGGGCAAAGCAGAAATTTCGCTTATTGAATAATCCAACATAAATGAAAATATGCCTTTATCGGATTATGTACCTAAGTAATTAACAAAGTATTTATTTCATGAACAATCTTCGTTGATTTTCTGCAAGGTGACTTAAAACATCTTCTCTGAAGACCCAAGTTTTTTATGTTTTTTATATATACTGATCTTAAACAGCTCGTTTATTCCTAATTCAATTATTGATGATATCAATTAGGCAATATCTAGCGCATTCAGTTGCATCTCTATCACGTTTAACAAAAGATGAGTAGACACATTTTATTTGGCAGAATAAAAATCCGTGATCCACATAATATATACTAATGTCAAACGAAGTACTAAAGAAATATAAATTTCGCCTTAAGCATCTACTAATAGAACCACGTTTTATAATTTGGAATTCGCACATGTCAAATATTAATCAATTAACTGATGCGGTTTTAGTTTCAACTTTTCGCATTAGAAGCTTTAGAAATTTAAGTTACGAGTAAATAGGTAGCTACTATAGATAAAGAAATTATCAAAACTGAGAATGAGGAAACAACCTGGTCGTGAAACAGTACCTAAGACTGTAATGATTTAAGCTGCTGGTTTAGGTAATCTTAGCAAAACTTAAAAATACAGGTTATAAGCCCCATCATTATGCATCAACTGGCCAAACACCACCAATCAGCATTAAATTGATGGTCGTTTTATCTATAACAATTTTTACCCATACATCTAATTTTACTCAAATTTCTGCATAATTTTAAAACCAGCATTTGTTATTGTTCCTAAACTACAAAAATCGTTTCATATATTATATTCATCTTGCTGGCTGTCATTGATTTGCAAAATATGGCTCAATATCGCCAAAAACGTATGTTAATTTTTTTTACGAAATTTGCTAAAGTATACTGGAATCTGCATGGATTAGCAATTAAAGGCACATTATAAATTATTATAAATGTAGGTATTCTTTTATTATCAATTAATCTTATTATGGTAATGTAAGTTATACTTCCACTGCTACTTCTGCGGCAATTTTTATGACATAAAAGTAATTTATGTCTTTAACTTTAAGCGCCTAATATCGTCATCTCAACCTGAATATGAGTACATCGATAATACTCCATTAAATTTGGATATTGGATTTTGGATTAAAAACCGTGATCGCATTGATCTGGTATTTTAAATAGATCAAATTTGAGTACTTCTTTTTGCTCTTTGGCTAAAATAATGACCAGGACATAAATCGAAAATAGTGCTTTTGAGTAGATTATATAAATGCTAGATTATAATCAGACACTGCAACACATCAGTAAAATGACACCATATTACATCTCAGTGTTCGACGACGATTTTGTACACATTATGAGTAGGTACTGCGTAAAATCAGAATTAGATAGTTGCATAAAATTATGGAAGACATGCTTTGTTATGAACACAGTACATAATATAGGTACCATATTTTATTTAGACTGAGCCTTTGGGTTTATTTCATTATCACATTTTTCATTTAGCTATTATTTTTTAAGTTAAGCCATCCTCTTTAGTCCGCCAGTGCACTGCTTCCAAAAATTAACCCAGCACTTAATATTTTAACAAAATTAAGCCTCATCTAAATAAATAGATATATTTAATCCGTTTTTCAACAATTTTTTTGTATACTGGCATTTTAACAGCACACCGAGTTTTAATTCGTGAATTCGTGTTTATAATACTGCTGGATTCCTAAAACTTACGTTTAATATACTTTCCTAACTCTTAGTTCGGATGGATTTTTGATCGAAATAACTGATATCTTTGAAAGTTTTTGTTTCTCTGTATTAATTTTGAAATGTGGAACTAAGAAGATTGGAGTTATCGCCAAATACAAATATGTGACCGATTCTGGGTATTCTATATAACAGAATCATGCATAGTTGAACAATCCCTATAGGAAAACATATTAGAAGAGCTGAACAAAGTAGAAATCGTATTATGACTCTTGATCAAAATAAGCTTGGGAACCATTTCACAACGACTTATTGAATGTCATTTGCATAGGTCAAATATGAGTTTTGGATGAAAATTGTGAAATACGCTCGTCTATAAATTTTACTTGATTAACAATTTCGTAAATTCACACTTAATTAATTAGCTAAATGTATGGAAGTTGGGAAGGGTTCAGAGTTGGTAGTCCAGGTCCAGGGGGGGGGGGCATGTATATACGCCCATGTATATACCAATTGCGCCATAATACTACTATTTTATATTGAAAAACGAACACACCTAGTTCTTTCTAAATAATATTTCGGTCTGACGAGCTTAAAAATAAACGCGACACGGATGTCACAATATACAACATTTAATAATGCATCGGAAGTTATCTTTCTTTGGTAATCAAGGAAGCAGATGTAGCTCGTGATAATCATTTGCTTAGTTCCATTCTGGCGGAACTACGCTTCAGCGTAAAAAATTAAACTGAGTTAAAAACGGTTTTCATAAATAAATGTATGTAAGCGAGTGACATTACTATAAAATATTAAAAAGAAATAATTGCATATATGACGGAATGGTGTATTTTCCAGAGATTAAAGGAAATACATTTGCATACTGCCATTTCTATCATCAATGAAAATTGAGTTGGTCTCTGTGATATTTTGATCGCTGTTTATCCGCAGTCCAGAGCGGGATATTAAAAAAGCTATAAAAAGCATAGCGGCCGACGCAGATCAAAACGTGCGCATTTTTGACATCAAAGATCACATCCCCTACGTGTACACGCATGCCATGACAAAATAATCATTCCGTTTTCGCATATAAACAGATGCATCCCGCCAAATATTTGCGAATATCCATGTTCGTTTTCGTTTGCATATCATCCCAACACGTACGCCGGCTTTATTTTCACAAATATTAGTCTTGATATAACGTTCATTTATACAGCGAATAAATATCGGCGCGCATCCGATACTTCCATTACAGATTACCATCATAAATTTGTAAATAGCGGGCTCGCCGTTATTTGTCCATTCATTATTCAGCATAATTGGGGTGATACCAGCTATCCAGTTTTATACGCGCACTTTGGCGTAATTATGAATTATTAAAATTCGCTTTTATTAGTAAGCAACGTTTATCAGTGGGTAATAAAGAATTATTATTAAATCGGACAGCCAGCAACACGAGCAAAACGGCTGTGAAATCGAGGGCTAAAATTCCTGGGATTAGATGGTTACATGGCAACGGTTTTTCTTACCTGAAACCTCAGGCAAAATTGTCCTGCAAAGTAAGCAAATGATAAGCGTCTGTTATTAAAGCAGATGTGGTGTTAACATTTAGTTGGGCTTACCAGTACATACCTGTAACTTGAACTTGAAAAATACACACTATCCTTTGTGAATTTGGCAAAATAAACCTTTTCTTTTTTTGTATATTGTCCAAAACACAAAGTTCAAAACTTTTTTTTTGTTTAAGAGCTGTTCGCTGTTTATTGTTTTATTAAATGATTTTGGTACAGCGCGCTGTACGTTATAGCGTTTAGCAGCTGTAATAGTGTAATATGCATCTCCAAACACATATATTTTGTTTTGTTTTTTCGACGAATGGTTACTAAGCATACCTATACATTTACAAATCTTCACTATTTTTTTTTATTTTACCAACTTCTTATTTCTAATAATACAAAAGCTTCCCCAGACGCATGCTGTAACCAATAATATCAAATTTCGAATTCGTCGTATTTTAAATCAAGCAAGTTCATGTGATTACTAATTTTATTTTTCACTTCATCATTATTTGCTTTAACCTTGGATACGAGATACATTATGAAGACCATTACGTTCTACGGCAACATGGCAATGCCTGTTTATAACGCTTTCTGATTCATATATGTTGTATATTTGACATAATTTCATTAACAACGACAACCTCGCTTTACCAAAATGCTTTATTAATTGGGCACAACAAAATTATAATGGAGAAGATTAATTTTTAATTAAGAATAAAAATGTAATTTGAATAAAAATGACCCAGATATGGATGATATATTTAAATCAGAATTAAACATTTCACCTTCTTTTACTGTCAAGTAAGATTCTTCGCTTATCGTCAGCATGATCAGTTCCAGCAATTAATCAAACAGCAAATCACTTTGACATTTTGTAAACTAAATGCAGATACACTTTGATTGCTGGTTTCATTTATTCACCCCTTATAATTAGATTTCTTTTTCTTGCCATTAGGTTTTACATTAAAAAAATGCCAAAACTAAATACTTACTGTGTGATTTTTTAAATAATTTGTGATGATTAGGTAACTACTGAAACATATCACCCCTAGGTGCTATTTTTAATTATTATTTTGCATAGAATTGCGCTCGTGCCTGAGGGCTCCCACCACCTGCAGCTCGGGAGAAAAGTCCCGATCGCGCACATATGTGAGCGCCGACCTACTACTTCTATAGCCCCACTCTAATCTAGATCGTGATACAACCCCTCTCTAATCGGGACCTCCAAAAACGTATAAAAACGGTGGCGCTGGGGCCGCGAGGGACTTGAGATCTCTTTCAGGTGCCATTCAGTTCTCTTCTCCTAAAGGCAAAGTGACCCCTTAGTAACCCTCATCGTGACGCTAATTCCCTTGTGGAAGAGGTGACCCCTGAGGAAGTGCTAATCGTGACGCCGAGCCTCCCTTCTGAACGAAGTGACCCCTTAGTAACCCTCATCGTGACGCTAATTCCCTTGTGGAAGAGGTRACCCCTGAGGAAGTGCTAATCGTGACGCCAAGCTCATCTCCTGGGCGAAGTGACCCCTTAGTAACCCTCATTGTGACGCTAATTCCCTTGTGGAAGAGGTGACCCCTGAGGAAGTGCTAATCGTGACGCCAAACTCATCTCCTGGGCGAAGTGACCCCTTAGTAACCCTCATCGTGACGCTAATTCCCTTGTGGAAGAGGTGACCCCTGAGGAAGTGCTAATCGTGACGCCMAGCCCAACCTTTTGCATTCCTTCGACACCTAGACGTCATCTCCGAGAGTTAGCTGAATGGCAGGGGGAGCAAACGTGCGCAACCGCGCACGGCTAAGAACCACCGGCACCAGCTCTGCAACAACGAGCTGTACGCCCGGGGGAGACACCACTCGGACCGACATCGCACCGACGGGGCGAGATCCGCTCTCGGAGACCACCCGCTGCGATAACCCGGCCAGAGCAGACCTGGAGGCCACTACACGAAATACAGGCCGGCGAGGTCGACCCTTCCGCACGGCGCCTGCTAGAGCGCCGCTGGGAGACGATCCTCTAGGTAAAATTCTGTGCTGCATTGATATCTCTTGTTATGTTATGCCACAGGATCATAACTTAACTATACGTACGTTCTTTTCAGCTTCCCTTTTGCGTATTATTACGAATTTACGCATTCTGTTCTGAAACCCCTCACGAAATCGCATTCACGTTACCATTATTATTGTTTTATGCATTTATTAACCCTTTATTTCTACATATATCAACACCACGTCATTTAATCGTTGCATTGGGCCACTGCAGGCTTTATTTGGTGTGACTTCTCGTTGGGAATGCCTTTAGCAGAAATCAAAGGCTGTTAGGCTACCAAGGATATCCTACAACGTGGGTGCTCTCGAAGCCCGAAAGGCTTCACCTGAGAGACAGTGGTGGTGTCCTCCTTCGAACTCTAGGCTGGGCGTTGTGAGCATAGCGTCTCCACGTACCAAAATGCCGAGGCATCATTTACTGCGGGATATGGGATTTTAGCTCTAGGCTATTGCCTTCGAGAACCACGCTGAATAAGTCATACAAGGCTGTCTTTATTGTATATGTTTCCCCCATGTATTATGTGTATGTGTATATACCTGTCTTGTTTTGTTTGGCTTTTATATTGTTTTGATATTTTCCCTTATTTGCCCTGTGATGTATTGTTTACGTAAATCCCTGTCTCGTCACTTGTTTCTGATAATTTCCTTACAGCTTAATTATACAATTTCTTCACAGCAACAACAATTATTACTGGTCAATGTGGTTCTACCACTGACCACCAATTAAACAATTCTGTTTGTTTCTCAGGCACATACAGGTCCCTGCTACATACCTGGCCTTTGCAAGGAGCCTCCTCCAACGATTTATGACGCAATATGCGATATTTAAGTAAATTCAGGTCTAGCCTGATTTGCTACCATACAAACATATTTTTCATAGTTAAATATAACATATATTTACTATGTAAAGACTGGAGCTTTTCCTGCGGTTTTTCTCCTGTCTATTGTAAGCACTCCGCAGTTTTCGGTGCAAAATATACTATATATATGTTACACCGAATTATGTGTTTTTGTTTACCTTTCCGTTACAGAGCTTCATATCGAACTAATTTAAACACAACGTAATTTTTGGGTCCTACTAAAGAACTAGACGATCACATTTATAAAGTAACTTACTCATACTATTATGAGCTTTCTAAATTTAAATATATGACCTGGGTAGGTTATGTAACACTACTTACAGATTTAAAAGTGACAAAACACTA
The DNA here is from genome assembly GCA_025024175.1 of Rhyzopertha dominica. Lineage (NCBI taxonomy): Eukaryota > Metazoa > Arthropoda > Insecta > Coleoptera > Bostrichidae > Rhyzopertha > Rhyzopertha dominica. The sequence goes on from QCXZ01000041.1 coordinate 22,482,771, forward strand.
AAGTACGTATTTTACTACCTGTTTTGTAACAAAATATTACTACAATATAGGCAGGCCTAACATTATTCATGATTGTCAATTTTGAAATGGCAGGGCTTGTTTCATGTCTTTCATGTTAAAAAAAGACTAGCACGGCTTAAACTGCATTCTTAGCATCCTTAGCATAAAAATTTCTGACTGCTAATTTTAAGATTTTAGGGTTTGTTTTGCATTCTTTGTGGTGGAAAAAATACATCAACAATTTCAAAATACATTTCTAAGCATCTTTATTTAAAAAAATTACCTGTGAAAACTGGGGAACACGCCCAACACTATGACTGACTACCAATTTTCATTGAAATAAAAAGACTCAAAATGCATTGTTAAGCATGCTTATTTATTATTATTCCTGTGGGGAGACCGCTCTGCCCTTTCCGTTCCACTGAGGAACAGGTATAACTTTAATTCTTATTATCAACTTTTAAGATTTTACACTGAAAAAAAGATTCAGTAACAAACCTAACAACGTGTTTTGAAGCATCTTTATTAAAAAAAAATCCAAAGAAGTATACCCCTCATTTCATATATGCAAGTTTGTGTTATTTCACAATGTAACCCCTAAAAATGTTGCTTATGACACTGGATTCAGAATAAAAAAACTAAAAAAATGTTTCCACTTTTTTGAGATATTGAGAGCTGAAAAGTTGGCTACAGCTTTGAAATAAAAGACGATATAACAATGGCCATGGTACAGCTCAACTCACAACAAAATAGTAATGTTGGAACCTCAACGATTACAAAAAAATGGGATACCTAGTACAATATTAAATACATCGGGAGCTGTACTGAAGTCAACTTTCAATAGCTATTATCGTAAAAAAATGCTATTTAAAACTAGTGCAAGGAGTATTTCTATTGTATTCCTGATAAGCTCTAGATACAGCGCTTACTAATTAGCGACCAAGTTGTTCAATACTAAGTAACATAATCATTCCGATGTTTGAAGTAGTTTAATACGTGTTATGATCTGAAATTCATATTACGAATACATTTTTTATAAATTATGACATGGCGCAAAGCATAGAACGTACACACATTTAAGTGCCCGGCGGCACTGGATTCCAATTTGCCGAATAAAAGAACAATTTACAAAGTGAGAATAAGATTAGTCACGAGTTTTGAAGGCGGAAGCTCACCGAGCCCGGATAAAACGAAGTTTGATAACATAGCGGAGTTCTGAAACACCTTGTACGTGATGGCCGTTGGTGAGAACTGGCAAATTCATACGTGCACATCGGTTCCAATAATTCAAAGTCAAGTTATGCATTTCAAGGAACGGGCATGCATTTCAGAAATTGAGGAAGGGTGAATGCAGGGATTTATATGGTGATAATTCGAAGTTTCTAATCGGGTATGCATTGCACGGTTTTATTCTGTGACAACCTTATCGTCGATAATTTTGCGAATTGGATTCATATGCATCGCTCTAGCTGCATAAACAGTTTTCAATATGTAAAGTATTAACATATGAGGTTGTTAAAAACCTACCAAAAATATTCTGTGAAATGATTGTTTAAGCACTTTATTAGAATAGATGTTTAGAATAGATTTCAACAATATCTGTGAGAATAAGCCGTACTCAATTACTTCCACATCCAACGGATGGGTATTGTATCGCGAAATTTTTTTATTTGCTCATTTGCTTTAAAATGGTCGAAAACGCAAAAAACAAAATTTGAGCAAAAACAAATTTCTTGTCTGTGTGTCTGAGTGTCTGTGGTTTTGTTTGTGGACACGATGACTTTCGAAAGACTTAATATATGAACTTGAAATTTGGAAAACGTATAAATCTCAACTACCCAAAGCGACCTATTGTTGTGGGGTAAGTAGGGTATCGGGAAGGGGGCGAAATTGGGGTGTAACTACCCTTTTTGCAAATTTTAATTTTTTTACTTTTTTTCGTTTTAGTATGTGATTAGTAGTATAACTGCGAGTATTATTCGACCTTATAAATTTTTGGTGCAGCAAACTGTTTAGAAGATATTAGCAAAAAAGCGTCACTTAAAGAAAACGGTTTTTTTCTAAATATCTCCGAATATATTTAATATATTCAAAAAATGAAGAGGATATGATAGGAAATAAAATTACTCACAAAAAGTGTCTTAGAAAATTTATCCAAAATTTTGACAAAGTCGAAATATCCCCAAAAAACCTATTTTGACCCTGTTCGTACAATTTTTTTAAATTTTCGTATGGGCTGTAGTAATTTCCAGAGAAAAAAATCGGTAGAATTGGTAGGAGTGCAATAAATATAAGTATGCGCATTCTGCATAATATAGGTATAATAAGATACTGGTCATTTTCAACACTATCCCGAATATTTGTCCCACCAGTTCATCCCTTACCACGACTTTACAAAAATAGTCAAAAACATTTCCTATTCTTAAAGCAAGGGTGAAAAGTATATTGTGTGGCAGTTAACTTGTTCTCCGTTATGTGGTTTTTACGACGATTGTCGGCCGTATGACACCGAATATATATTTTTTGGTACTAAAACTGAAAGATATGCAGCTGGAGTACGGAAATAGCCAAAGCGGAGAAAAGCGTATCTCCAGCTAGATAACCAACTAGAAGCAGCTACAAAAATAATTGGAAAAGGACGGGAACATATTAAAATTCTTAAGGAATATGACACATCTACAAACATCGTTTACGTCTTGTAATATTTGTAAAGTGATATATTACATTTCTTAAACACTAGTAACTTTGAATTATCTTTTATTAAAACTGCAATCTTTTAGATAAAAATGCACCATTATTTATATGTAGATTTGGCCCAATTTTTTTCTAGGGCTAGTCCAAATATCCATTTTTAAATATAGTCTTTTCCTAATTTCAAGAGCAAATTTTTGCAAACTTTGTAGAACCACTGAATGTATTAACTTTAAAATTCATCATTTTGTTGGTTATAGAAGTATATCCCTCAGTCGCCACATGACACAAACCAAACTTTTAAAACATGTGTAGGCACGTATATTTGTTTTTAGTATTTAAATTTGATTTACGAAGTCATTTCTTCCACGGATACTTGACTATAGATTGGTAAAAATATCGTTGTGCTTTGTATTATATTATTTGATTAATAACATGAAAACTAGAACGAGAATACAACTTCAAAACTTAWCCCTAAATTTCCGATTTCATGTGAGGACTATAGACGGATTTATCGTGTCTTATGGGTCACTATTTTTCATTGTGTTATGTTATTTAGGTACAGATTGTCATGTACATAACATCTGCATTATATGTATTTTGTATTTATTTATATCCCAATTCAAAAAGTGTGTAAATGAAGTAAATGTAATTAACGAGGTAATTAACCAGTTTGTGAGTCTGTGATGGTCATTTTAATGCACTTCGGTAAATATACATCAATTTCATTAATACGTCCTGTTAAAGAATAGTATTTCGCACGCCATTCGGAATTCATATCTCCGTAATTATTTGGTTCGCTCAGAACACGGTGCGATACGACTACCTGCGCTTGGTTCGCTCAAAGCACGCAAAATGTGTGGTTCGCTCAGAGCACGTTCACTAAACGCACCTAGTCAATTTTAACATGAATACAAATTATCTATTTGAGCAGGTTTACCTGCAACCTACTTTTAATTACGAGTATGTTCTAAGAAAATATCTACAAAAAACTTTAATTCCTGGAAATGCACCGGCCAACTTTCTCTGAAATATTTACCTGGAACTTATTTAATCTCTTCTAATCCCTTCTTGTGCTGTGTCATTCACTTTCTTCTTGTGTCGAATTCTTATATTTTCCCATGTTTTTCGTTTGTTACCTGTTATTAGTTGTATAATTTCTTAACAAAATAGTTTCTTTGAAGACTATATACATTTTATTTGTGTTATGTAAGGTATGTTTTAAAATAGCAATGAATTTTTGGAAAAGAGTAGAAATTGAAATATTCTTATAGCACTTACCTAATTATTATCGCAAAAATCAGTAGAATGGCCAAAATTTCACAATCAACTGTGCGAGAAATAGCTGTAAATGAAATTAAGGTCATAAAAGTGCGAAAAGACGTTGGTTCATCGAGGGATTAAGGGTTTTCAAAGATGATCATGCAAATTTAATACGGCGTATGATTTATGAGGCATACAAAGATAATTTTGTATTGACAATTGAAGAATTACACAAGAAAGTTAAAATTGAGCTAAAATTAACCGCTGTAAGGAGAGTTTACGTATTTTTTAAAGAAAAATGGACTTTCATTATAAGAAGAAATCAAAAGATATTCTTTTAAAACATGACTTATATTTTGACGAATGTTATACAAAGAAACAACTCTTGGAGGTTTCAAAGATAAAATGTTTGTATAAAACATTCCGAATTGATAGTTTGGCTAAAGAACATAGACACACAGTTTTACCGCTACCGCGATATCACTTTATCCAATTGAAATGAATTGGCACGAACTTAAGAGTCATGTAAAGAGGTAAAATACTGCACCAAAATTAAGTGATGACACCATACAAATTATCCAAGAAGAAGTTGCGAAAATAACAGCAAATAGTTGGTCTAACTGTGTGCATCATGTGATAAAAGAAGAAAATGTTTACAGGGAACGACTGGTTACGGAGTTTTTGAAGTAACTAAAGTCTAATTTAAAAAATGTAAAAATAATACATTTCAAAAATAAATAGTATAAGCTTTGTTATTTATTATTTCATTTTGTGATTATTTATTCATTAAATTAAACTTAATTTTTGACAGATTTCAAATACGATCCTGAAATGCTTATACGATAACCCCCTGGCAGTCATTAAGTTGTATTCACAGAATATTTCGGGTCCCACAATACGCAGGAAAGTTTCCATCACGATGACTTTTTTGTTACCTCCGTATCTCGTAACAAACATTTTTTATGAACATTATCTTGGAAAAGCACGCCGCGACGTCCCTTAAATTCATTTAATAACTGCCATGCCACACCAAAAATTGTGTAAAAATCAATACTTCCACATCCAGTTGCCAAATGACATTTACGTTTTTATTTCTTATACTATACGATTAGTAATCAGGTTTTGAGCATTCTTTCTCTCTATACATTTTTTTTGAGACAAACAGTCCTTGTGATATTAGCAAAAATACATAAATTTTAAAATCGTTTTTTTTTCCAAATAACTCGAAAATTATTAACTTAACAAAAATTTACAAGAGTTCTTTCTGATCAGAAATTTGATTTTTCTATATAATACCAAAATTTAAAATAAAATCGTACGAGCAGGGTCCAAAATAGGTTTTTTGGAAACATTTCGAAAAATCAGCTCTTCGCGATAATGGTAGCCTGGCATATATAACAAGAGGTTGCAAATATGTTCTACTAATAAATCTATTTTGATTACTAAGCTGTGATCAGTTTCGTTATTTCAGGTCATCTTGCTCGTTTGATATGATTATTGATGCAAAGCTTTGCAACTGTTGCATGGTAAGTAAGACTGAATCAAATCATTACAGTATTAGATCAGGTGTTCCACAGGGCCACAATCTTGGTCCGTTGCTTTTATTGTTCCATTAATGACATTGTGACATGTAATAGTATTCTGCTATTTGTAAAAGACCAAAAATTATTTAAATATATTGCCAAAATCATTGAATTGTTTGCTAGAATAGTCTGTGCGAATTTTTACGACCTCCGCTGTTATGACGCTTCGTAATGGGGGTAATCTGCTAATCTCAAAGAAAAGTATAATTCTAAAAAGCAATAATAAGTTTATAAAAGACCATTTGATATATTCATGTGTGGTATTTTTTGGTTTATGTCAAAATTTCACTAGCACATCAATATTACAGTATCTTTTAAAAGAAAATATAAAAATCATAGTTAATTCACTCAAGATTAGCGGAAGAATTTCATTTAAGTGTTAACGGTAACGCTGTAACGAAACGTATTCAGAAGACGCTAAACTTATTTATAGAGAAATAATTAATTATGCGACTATTACAATGACAGAACCAAATACGCAGGATCACACGAACCATAGAAATACGGTGATAGACTGATAGATATATACAGGCCGTGCGTGATCGTACAAAGAGGTCATTAATTAACAATTTCGTGCTACGTCAGATGGGTTGCCATGTTGTCAGGCGTAAGCAACACCGGCTATGAACTGTACATAATGCATTAGGGCAAATGCGGATTAGTGCTAGCAAATGATTATATTCCTGGGTTTGTGTGTAACGATACCCGGACTAAGCCTGACTAATGCCCTTTAAATTATTACTTTTTGACATATCCCGATTTTTGGAACGTACGTGCACATACATCTTAAGCTGCTTCTTTAGGTACTGAATTAGTTTCAAGGAAAGTAAATGGATTAGGACGATTAAAATGCAAGATTATGCTATGCTGTCTGCACCGCAACCAACTGCAGATAGATCTATTTCGCTATCATTATAATTGATCAGTGCAGTTTAGGTCTAATGCAGACCATGGATAAAGGAGGTATATTACCTCCGATATTACATAGATTAGCAAGCCTGTCTGCCTGTTTGCCACATATATGATTTTCTAATTATTGGATTTAATGACTTTTTATAGCCCAGTTCACTGTTGCCTTATATTAATCATCTATTTCTATTATTTGTCCTCACATATTATTGCATCGACAGTTTACACACTTATCGTTTTTGCTTCACATATTTAAAACTCACCACAAAACATAAATAAACTGGTCAATATATTTTTTTCAATAAGAACCTACATGAGTAACAAAAATAACAAAACGATAAATGCACCAACTATACTAATGTACTGAAATTTTAAAGCAATAATGCAGCTTAATAATTATCATTATTGAGGACAATTACACATAACTAACAATAATAATTGTTTATCAGGTACGGTGAGTGTTACGACTAATAGATTGTACTGAACGCAATTTAACACACTGACTACCAACTAATCAACATATTTGTTTCAACTACTTTTGTCATACAAGTTAAATACTTACATCTAATATCTGACGAGCAAAAAAAAACAATATAGGCGCTTAGGGAAATTATCGATTAAATTAATTAGCTGCCTCTCCGGAAAGTGAACATAGTACTGCTTTGACTAATACTTGTCATCTGTCGATTTCAGTGGTCGAATTATTTTATACCTTTTAATATGAGAAATACATGGCAGTGTGTATTTCAACATATGGTGCGATGATTTGTAGAATAATTAACTTTAAGGTTGGAGAAAGCTCAGATTTCGAAGCTGTGCGGTGACATTGTTTCTTATAGCTTTCGAGTTATGTGTCGTAATTGTGAGGTTATGACCACAGTAAGCCTGTTAAATTATTCGATGATGGATTAAAAGGTGTTTTTTTTGCATGCTGCAATGGTAAAATCCACAGTTAATCTATATACTATACTATATACTAAAAAGCAGTAACGGTAACTCCACTATCGGTAGGCTTGCCAGATGGGAATATTATCTGGACAAAATTTAAAAAACGAATACATATTATATATCGAAATATTATTAATATTTGACAAAAAACTTAACATTTATCTGGTACATTATAGGTATCATGACACAGGTATCCACTTACAATTATTTTTTTCTTTGCTTCATGTACTTGACATTAGATTTAACTGAACCCACCAATTTGAATCCTTGAAAAGAACTCAGAAAGGTTTTAAAATTAAAGCAACTTATATTAAAGTTAGTCTACCGGTTATTCTACGGAAAAATGTCCTAACCTAGAAATTGTAAAAGCTGAATTGTGGTGGTGCAATGCTAGTCATAAAAGAAGTTCAAACATTAAAATAGGGAAAACGACAGACCGAGTGCGTAAGCTTCCAAATTTGCGTGAAATAAATAAAGTTACAAAGTCGATTAACTATTATTTCGAAAACAATGAAAAGTCCATACTCATCTTCTTTTCATCATCTCAGGGTAGACATTTAAAAAAAACAGTGAAATAGTACATATATAAGCTGCTTCCTCATCGAACCTGAATACTAAACTTCATGTTTACTATTATTACATTAATCACATACGAATATTTATTGCCATTTTTACACCTTCAGAGGTGGAATTTCCAAAACAGTTAAATAGATGTGTACTTATTTCTAAACAATATCCTAAAAATTAAGTAATTGATGTTAATTACTTCGTAAATAATTCAACTTCAAAAAAATTCCTTCACCCCTCATAGGTGATTTTGTAATATTTGTAACTTTCGGAACTTTGTAGAATATCTAAAAGCTTGTAGAGCATTCTACGTTCGTGTGGAAGATTACATAAAGATCTATAAATTGTATCTTAAGATGTCGACTTTCAACGTCTCCACTTAGGGGCAGTCTCCTGTCAAATTTTCCACAATGTTCTCTGACCTTCTCGAAACATTGATTTTTGACTTTCTTATCGAAGACGGTTTCGGCAAACTGGCTTCTTCTAACGAATGTTCTAGAATATGACCTTCTCGAAACGTCCATTTTTCACTTTCCAGCGCTAGACAGTTCGGCAATGTGCCATACTTTAGGGTCTTCTGTAAAATTTTCCAGAATGTTCTCTTACCATCTCGAAATATCGATTTTTAATCTCCATCGAGAGGGTTTCGATAAACTACCACACTTTAGGATTCTCTCGTCTTCTAACATACCTACAAAATTTTCTATAACATTCTCGAAACCTCAACATTCCACTCCTGTCTGCGATGAATTTTCCAGAATGTTATGACCTGGCTCTGACTTCTCGAAACATCGATATTCGAATTTTTCCATATAGTTTCGGCAATGTAGCACACTTATGGGTTCTCTAGAACAAGCTAGCACCCCATAACTCCCCACCTCAACCGAATTTATTCATTGTCAATGGGGAAAAATAGCTAACCATGAGTCTGTGGACTTAGGGGTTGCAGAGAAAAGTGAGTTTTATTCTTTCTATAAATCCATTCCTTTGTTTGCGTTTCCTCTACACACATTTCACTTCTATTGATTTAGAACTCAATCTAGGAACAATCTGACTACACCACAGCATCCAGTCACAAAAGGGTTTATATCTGCCGGCGACCTGGCCACCGTGTTACATAAAATACGTATATAACTAGTCACAATGGTAATAGGGGTCCGAGGTATTCTACGCTCACACTGCGCGTAAGTGGTAATAACTTTGTGTACATAGTAACGGGTTAGATGGCCACATGCGGAGATATTTGGCATAAAACGTTATGATTCCATACTAAACATCTCCACGGTGACATGTTAATGACTGTGGAAGCACATGCGTTATGATTATTGCTCGGCGACACTCGCAGCCTTATTTACAACAACGAATGTATTTTAAGGTGACGGCCAGACTTGTTTTAGCATCACGTCTGTAAAATGTGCGACTTGGGGATGAACATGAATTTATGAGTCAACGGAAAAAGGACACTGTGTATGCATATGAATTAGATTTACAGTGAGTTTGCCCTTTAAACCACAAAGAGGCTGATGCAAGGTCGCTGGTTATGAACATATAGTTATTGGGAGATACACTGGCGAGCAAAACGTGCCACAGTCTTCATGCAGAGCGTCACAGCTGTGTGGCTGAATTAAGCAATTCTTAACTACATGATTTGGGTTGGAAGACGGAAATATGTTGAATGAAGTACTTGTTTAATCATTGTTAGTCATAAAGCCCACGTGTTTGGTTCTTCCTCGGTAGAAAAACATTTTCAATTACCATTTTTTGCGTTAGTGGAATAATATAATCAAGTTGATTTGAAAGCGCTTGGTGGGAAATATCCCAATGCATAAAAGTGTATTGCTGTTTGCGAAAACTAAAAAGTCTATGCTATCTAATATACTTACGCTTTCGATTATTAACCAAAAGTATGTATTATATAGATATGTGAATCCGCTACTCTTCTTTACTAATCTATAAGTAAATACTATTGACTAACTAGAAAGGACCAGTTCTACTGCAGACCCAGTAGATATTGTCATGGGTTGTCACTGACTTTAATACAAGGTGCAAGGACGTCGTCATTAAAAACATAGTTTTGTTGATTAATTGGTACTAGAACCGTCTGTCAGAAAAGTAAATGATTATTCAACTTGATATAGGTCTACGAGAGTGAATGCTTTCAGCGTTCATAATATAAGATAATATTTTCTAGGATAGATCGCTGTCTCTTGAAAAAACTGTCAAAAAATTATTAGTCTGACGTCTCGATTACACCTGTAATCTTTGTCAAAGACGAAGTACCTCAAAAATTGCCTGATACAAGTTCAAACACAATTTTGAAAGTAAATAAACAAATTACCAAGGGATTGTGGAAATTATGAGTTAGGTGACATTTGGAAGGCTCTTTTGTAGTTATCTTTTATCAAGTAGTTCGTGTATATCTAGTAGGTAGATAGTTCCTTTTTCATCGTTAGGTTCTTTTTTATCAGGTTGGCAGGTTGTTTCTATGACGTCTTGCTTCCTTGATGATATGTTTATTTACTTTCAAAATTGTGTTTGAACTTGTGTCAGGCAAATTTTGAGGTACTTCGTCTTTGACAAAGATTACAGGTGTAATCGAAACGTCAGACTAATAATTTTTTGTCAGTGTTTTCAAGAGACAGCGATCTATCCGAGAAAATATTATCTTTGATATAGGTCTATTAATCCCATATACAAGAAAGCAGCAAGAAGTAAGTTTAACACATGCATTTTCTTGGAAGTAACTTGTTAACAGTGATAATAACTAATAATTATTTTTCATTCAGTAGCCTATATCGGGTACCTACGTTGCAGTGTATTTTATTTCATTTTAATATGCTTCAAGATAATATAGCAATGTAATCTTTCAGTGCATGCCATAAAGTATATGTACGCATATTATAAGTGTATTTTTCTACAGAGACTGTGAGCATTCAGGAAGCAAATTTTTATTTATTATATCCGAAGGATAATGGCAAAAATATGAAATAAAATTTGTAATCGCAAGTATTGCTGCATAGCAGTAAATGATAGCAGAGGTGAATACATGATATAAAGTACTTTGTCGAAGGCAGTAGAAAATTATATATCCAAGGTTCATTTAAAACGCGTGTTGAAGAAGACAAGCTAATGCTGTAATGTTAGTGTACGGTATTTAGCTCCAAGCAAAGTGTATTATTAGGTACTTCTGGATTACGTTGAACTTCTTGTACAGTTTCTCAACAGCGTATAATTGTAAATTGTGGGTTTACTCTACTTACGTAGCGTGATGAAATGCCAGTTCCAAGGTACCAACTGAATATTACGTATATCGAATTGAAGAAGGTTACAAACTAGATCCACCTGAAATCTAAATTGCAAAGTTCAGAGTTGGATCTATTATTGTTTAATATTGGTAGTCATTTAGGGACATCTTTTAAGTGCCGAGTGTGATGGTAATTTCAAAACGGTATTTGGACTCCGATTCACTCTATATAAATCATTATGGTTCAGTTACTGCTCAACATTCATATTTAATTCTTCAACAAGCAAAAAATTAGTTTTTCGTGTATTTGATAGAAATGGACAATATTGTTTAACACGAAATACATAGTTAAGAAAAGTGGGATTTTTCTTGTTAGCAAGACTTCTTTATATTCATTTATTAGGTTAAATGTTAAGTGTACAATAGCTTAAATTATAAATCATTATACTAGAAGATGTGCAAAGTGACTCAGGAACTGATAAATTGAAGTTCATTCCTCCACTTAATGTTTCGGATACTGTCAATGTTGACGGTGCAGAGATGATCGAAGATTGCTGCTCAGTTGAATGAGTAAAAATCTTTTTGAAATTTTTACTTTATTTTCTATACTGTCTTCAATATAAGCTTCTGCAACTCCACTGCTACGCCAACCACCGTGTCTCTTCAAAACTTGAATATCGGCTCCATTGTCGGCCAGAAAAGTCGCTGAAGTTCTGCGAAAACAATGTCCTGTGAAACTGTTCGGCCCCGGTAGACCTAAGAATGCGGCAATTTTCCTTGGTATATTGTAGAAGGTGTTTATACCAATTAGTTGCACTGTGCATTTGCCCTCTTTGTTATATATAAAGAGTCTACGGTGGTCCACACGTTTGGGTCTTAGCTTCTTGTAAATCTCCATGCCGTCTATTCCATCTTACGATGTTACTGTGAAGACGCGTTTTTCTTGTTTTTTTTTTGTCGTGTAATGTAACTACTAAGCCATGCCCGCATTCTTCTACGTCATCAACTGTCAGAAGTCGCAATTCTTCCGCGCGACAGGCTCCGTGCAATGCTAGGCATTATTCTCACAAACTTCATAAGGAGAAAGTTGTTATCAGGAGCATTATTAATGAAATTCGTCACATTGTCCATTGATAACACTTTTGACTTTTTTGCGACATAATCGTTATTTTCATGTTTAAGATATGCTAGCAATTTTTCATACTCAGAAATGTCCACGTTTTCGTTTAACTGTAGTGCTTCGTAACATTGCATACACAGACCAGAGTGTTGAAGCTTTAAGAGTTTTCACGTGTAAGAATATTTGAAATTAGTTCTTGTAATAYATTTCATAAACTAAACAAACCTTTTCACAAAAGTACGCAATTAGAATGTTTTCATTTGCCCCTTGTACATTTTTTTTCATTTCTCCAGAGACAAAACTGTTGGTAAACCTGCGCGTTTTATTAAATATGTAACGTTTGCGATTACATCATTGGTTACAAACTGTTCTGAAGATGGCTACTTGCATTGGCAGGACATTTTGCATATCCAAACCGAAGTAGTAACAGTAACGCCACGAAGAGTTCACTTGGTTAAAATTTTGAACGCGCACATGAAAGGCCTTTTTATCACGCCCGCTTTCCAACTTTTTTTGTAAAGCATGTCATAGGTGCCTTTGATGTCCCATTTTGCTCATTGGAATACCATTTTGAATTGTAAACTCGCATAAACCGTTGCATAAACACATCTCTGCGTCCAAAGCTTGGACTGCATTAGCGTACAGAGTTATGTCCCAAAAGTTTTAATATTCATACGCGCCGCGTACGTGGAACATAAATTAATGAATATTTAATGCCACGGCAGGATTATGCACACCCGCCCTAACTGTTTTCTTGCTAACACGGAATGAAGTCATCCGTTTTACGCTATCTTAAAAGATCGTGGCGTTTTGTTATTTAATTAATGCGCTCGCTCCTCTGTTTGCGAGGGAGACTGATTTAGGGAATAAATCTTGCTTATTTTTAGATCAGCTGTACTTAGCTTTATGTAATTAGTTGTGTACTTGTTTACTTATTTTTATAAAAGTGGCTATGTGATTTTTCCTTGTCTCTAGATGTGGTATACTTTGCGGCATATTTGAAAAATGCTTGTTGACTATGTTATTCACGAAACATTTTAGTTTCGAAGAGATACTGTAATATGCACATACACCCGGTTTCCTTATAAATATTTATTACCTTCTGCATTGCTTCAAACCCCCCTGCGTACGCCCGTGCCGACCGCGGCCATCAAATTAATAAAATGCTTAGATTTGTTGTTTACATTTAAATCGTTGGTAGGTAACTACGCAAAAAATAAAATCAAAAAGCAATTTGTATATCAAACATTTCTTAAAATGTAGAGCCAGTKCTGCAGCTCTTATTATAACAAGCCGCCAGTGATACTATCTACACCTACTGTAGCAGTTAGCAGTTGACTGGTGTTGACTTTCAACACATGTTAATGTTTAGTCAACAAATTCTAGTAACTAACTTGTATGAAGCAGGAATTTTTCCGGTATATTTCCCAAAACATTAGAGAAAAATCGGGAAATTTTCTACCGAAAGTTATATCAAATTACATCCATAGGTATAGGATGAAATTTGGTATGTATACATACCAAATTTCATCCCGGTAGCTCAAATAAAAAAAAATAATTAAAAAAACGAAAATCCATCTCGGATTTTTACCGCAGCCTTACACTGAACTTGCAAACATTATCAAATGGAAATCGCGATTTTTTAACACAACCGTGGCTAAGCTGCGCAAAGGAAATCCGACCTCGCATCTTTTAGCACGAAAACATTAATTTTTATTTTTAATTGACGTTAAAAAATAGATCCAGAATAACTGGACTCTATCATTTCTCGTTTGCCGACCACGGCTCTCCAAATTTGGCGGAAACATGACAGGACCAATAGAAATTTTGACCACCGTATGGCAACACTGTGCTTATAGAATCACTGTAAGGTGTTGTACCTTGTACAGTCCCTAGATAGATATATACCTAGGAATTTTTAAAATTAGAATGTGCCAATTATGTGTATCGGTCGTTGTAAATGTGTTGGCTAAATTTCTTTTATTGGGACTACATTATTTCAGTTCGTTTCCATACTCCTAACCCGTTATATAGTAAAATTCTTTCAAAGGATGTTAAAAGTGAGACAAAGCTCCATAAAAAAAATAAACTTGATGATGGTGATAAACTTCCGAAATGTCGTAGAAAAATATATATTTGTGCATGAAAAACTACTTAAAGATATGTCCTAAGAACGTTTCTTCAGAATCCCAAAGAGTTCAAAAGAAGTTGCAAGCGAATTAAATAAATCGCTATATTATTTTATTTTCCTAAATTTGAAATTGTATTATTATTGCTGACTATATAGTAATCATGGCTGGTAATGAAGTAACATTACAGGATAGTATAACCACATAAAACGTGGTTATGAAAGAAGCTGGAATGAAGATAAACTCCGATAAAACAAAAGCAATGTGAGTAGCATAGGAACAAACTGACACGAATATAAAGATAGATGACAATAATTGAGCAATTGTAACAGTATACATATTTAGGTGTGAACATTGAAAGAAGTGCAAATAAACCAGCGGAATTCAGAACAATAAGCTTTGTATAAAAGCGTCGTATACAAAAAAGAAATTTCTATAGAAACGAAGGTAATATAATACGAGTGTGAATGCTTTCAGCGTCCATAATATAATAAGATAATATTTTGTCGGATAGATCGCTGTCTCTTGAAAAACACTGACAAAAAATTAATAGTCTGACGTTTCAATTACAACTGTAATCTTTGTCAAAGACGCAGAACCTCAAAATTTGCCTGACACAAGTTCAAACAAATTTTTGMAAGTAAATAAACAAATCACCAAGGAAGCGAGACGTCATATAGGTAATATAATGTCTACAAAACAATCTACTGGCCTATCCTAACGTAGCCAGAAAACTACGAGCAGTGTAAATGAAATACCTCAGAGGAGTAATATGAATAACCAAAAGAGATAAAAAAATAAGAAACGATCAGATACGAAAACATCTGAAACTGCAGCCATTGTTGGACTTTATCGAAAAAAGACGTGTTGCGTGGTGGGGACATCTACTACAAATGAATACGGACAGGTGGTCAAAAAAGTATGAGAAGCCAAAGCTGGGGAAGTAAAACGAAGGGGAAGACCAAGGAACACATGAGATAGTAACATTGGTGAAATTTTAAGAAGGAAAAATACCAGTTGGACGGGAGCAAAAGTGTTAGCAAGAGAAAAATAGCAGTGGCTACTTTTTGTGCATGGTTAGCACTATAGCTATATAGACTACTCCACACCGAAAGGTAGAGGGGTGAACTATTATATATATAATATTACTCTTGGGCATCAAATTTAGTAACTTAGCGTCAATTTAAGCTGTTTTGTAGTTCTTCAAATAACTAAGATATCGATGCATAGATAGGAGGGATAAAACAACGTGTATACCGGGTGATGGGTATTAAAAGCTTATCTTTTAATTACCAACACCTTAGTTTTTGTAGTAGTGCTAGTCTAACCTTTATTATTATTATTTAATAAAACACTACAATTTGTTATGGATTCTGAAGGAACAAAATCTTTAAGCAAGCGCTTAAATTTTGAAGGTCGTTTAAAAATGTTTGAAATATGTGTTTTATTCATACTAGATAACATTATGTTGTTTTTGTAATAATATATTAAACAGTTTGATTCTCTGTATTATAATTTATTAATTTCCTGATGATTGATATAATCATCTAACTCGTTGACTGATTTTATTAACTTGACTCATTAGATATCGAAAAATAACGTTTCGTTCTAGCAGATATGATTTTCACTTTAACGGGTGCCTAGTAGGTAATGTGCAAATTATACAGATGATTCGCAGATTACTATGCGAACTGAGAAATGAAAGAATTTTCGGCACTTAAACGGATCGTCCTGGTTAACCTGCACATTATCTAGATAATTTCTGCACCTTAGCCGTAACATATTATACTGCTTCAGCGATATATAGATTTCAATGAGTGCTGTTACTAATTTTGTTTGGTTATCGGTTAATTGTGGCATCACGTTTCGTATAGCATTTCATCCAAGGGAAAATGTTGTAGAAGGATTGGTCAGTGCATAGCCTATATACTTGGAGTTAAAAATCGTTTTTCACACATTCACTTTACAGGTTATGATTAACCGTATAATCAATTGTTCGAATAATAAAGGTAGCCCGTTTTCAACTATTTACTTTATTACGTTACCTACCGTATATTTATGGATGTTCTCGAGTATATATATGGCTTGTGTTAATTTTCCAATCTTAAACTTTCCTAATTTGCCCGCCAGAAATTACAGCCCTGCGTACAGTTTACACAATAAATATGGGACGGTCTCAAAACGTAATCACCATACATTAAATCAAATGAGCCCGGGAGCGATTCCTTCGGCAAATATTTAATAACGCCGACTGGTTGGCCAGGTTCAAAGTAAATTTTCGGCTTCATTAAGTTTCAGGGAACGTAAGTTAACAACTTCGATTTGCATTATTTATATTAGTTTACGATGCACGAATCGAGATGGCGTTTTGTAAATTGTGTACCGCCCGTTTTGTAGGTAGGCCGAATAACCACCAAGTGGTTTTCCACTTCATAAATACATGCATATTTACACATCCAGGACTGGCACCTTATAGTCATTAGTTGGTTCCTAAGTTCGAATTTAGTCAAACGTCCTTTAAAATTGCAATACTACTACATCACATTTCGAGCGCAAATACTTACCTTAAGGTTCCCTTGGAAAACACTATCTTTGTATATAAAATTCTAGCGTACGTTTGTATGTCACCGAATTCCTCCTAAACGGCTGCACCGATTTGAATGATTTTTTTTGTATGCCTTTGGGTGGCGCCGTGTATGGTTTACATTCACAAATCAGCCCGGCAGATGGCGCTGCAGTTGGTATCTAGGTTATTTATCTACATTGCAACTAAACGGCTGGATCGACTTGAATGAATTTTTGAGTATGCATTCATTCATTTTAATATCCCAATCGCTTGGAATATCATGCAGGACGTCTGCCAGTTCCGCCAGTTCAATATTCAATATACAATTGAAATTTTAATGATGATTAGATGGCACACTAGGGCAATAACACAAAATGAAATTATTAATTTATTCACAGTGAAGTATCCCAATTTACCGCGGATATCTCAAGGAACCGTAAGCAATACAAAAAGACGGTTAAGGAAATATGTAACCCGCTTTATAATAATAATAATAATAATAATAATAATAATAATAATAATATTAATAATAATAATAATAATAATAATAATAATAATAAAACTAACAAGTCGACGAACCAGCGAATTTAAGCACTAGTTCGTGTGCATAAAATGTATGTATGTATGTGCATGCAAAATATTGGGTTTCGCAAGTTTCGACCACTAACTAGCAATCCGAACACGTTAAGAACATTTGGACTAATCAGTAAGCTGCTGAGAATTTTATACGCAAAAAATATCAAAGTATCGACTTCTAACTTTAAGGGGTGATAAGCCTATATAATTTCATGAGAATAACGTGATTACTTATCCCAAGAGTAACTGATTCGAAACTTGTGACATAAATGCGACACATAATTTTTTTGTACCCATCCAAATCTGTCTACAGCAACGTAATAATAAGAATTCCACATTATTGTGTTGTACTGCGCTAAAGATGAATACAAACTAACAAGAACTCTCAAACTGTTCCGCCGTTTGTCGCTTCACAAATTCAACAGTTCTGTTTGCCCTGTCAACTATATTATCGGGTAGAGGAGAGGCAATAATTACACCGAGATTTATATAAAATAAATAAATTTTTTTAGGTCCACTACATATAATGAGTAACCAGGACAACCACCGGACTTATTCATAAAAAAGTGTAGTACTTTACATATCGATATATTTTACTGTAAATCATTATATTTACACCAAAGTGAAAAAACCTCAGATTATGTTGCAAATATTTATTATTATATTTATTTGGTTGCGGTGCAGACATCATAGCATAGACATTCATTTTAATGTATGCTAGTTTTTGCCCGTAAGCAAAAAGTGTTGTAGGGGCTTGATGTCACATTGATGTATGCAGGTGCATGCCAAGTTGTCATACTCCAGGTTGGTTACTTTCTTTAGCAAGTACTTTTCATAACGGCAGCTAGGTGGCTTTGTCGTCGTGTCGGTTTGGTGTCAGTGTAATGCTGACAGATACCACACCCATCTAATTTTCTACTTACTTATTATTATTATAGATACAGACAACAATGACATGTTGTTTTCCGGGGTGATTCCCACGTTGGTTATTAGACCTTGACGTTTCGACACTCATGTCGGTGTCTTCCTCAGAAGTAGCTCTGAAACTGAAGTGTCCTAGCCTGCTCGGGTATTTATACTCGTCCGGGTCACTGACGCGTGGGCGTTGTTACGCATGACCGGTTTCCAGATTCCAGGTAGGTCGATGCCCCGGTCTCGGTTGGAATTGTGCGGGTTCTTCTGGATTCCGATGGCTTCCTTGTACAGTCTCGGCCAGAATCTCGCTTCCGTCGACAGCATTTGTGCTTCCTCGAATTTGATGGTGTGGCCAGTCTCCATTCGATGTTCTGCTACAGCCGACCTATCACCTTGCCGGTCTCTGGTGTCCCTCATGTGCTCCTTGATTCTCGTGCTGATGTGCCTTCCGGTTTGGCCGATGTAAACCTTCCCACAGCTGCATGGGATGCTGTACACACCTTGTGTTTGTAGCTCCTCAGTCGTCGAACGATATTTCGGAAAGGCGTTAGCTATCTTTCTCGGGGCGGTGAAGATGGTGCTTATATGATGTGTTCTCAGCAGCCGTCCGATCTTATCTGTACATTCATKGACGTAGGGCAGGTATGCCGCAGCGATGTGCTCCTCTGGTTCCTTAATCCGTGGTTGCTTGTTGATAGCCTTCTCAATCTGTGCCTTAGGATATCCGTTCTTCTGTAGTGCACTGCATAGATGTTCTAATTCCTCTTCTAGATGGCCTGGTTCGCTGACTAGCTTCGCCCGCTGTATCAGCGTGTTGATGACTCCTTGTTTTTGGGCGGGGTGGTGGTGTGAATCTGCATGTAGGTAGCGATCCGTGTGGGTTGGCTTCCTTGCTTGGTCATGCGTAACAACGCCCACGCGTCAGTGACCCGGACGAGTATAAATACCCGAGCAGGCTAGGACACAAATCAGTTTCAGAGCTACTTCTGAGGAAGACACCGACATGAGTGTCGAAACGTCAAGGTCTAATAACCAACGTGGGAACCAGCCCGGAAAACAACATGTCATCGACAACAACCACGGAAGCCTTCAAACCAAAATACTGACAACAATTTTGAATAGTTCTAGACCATCAGTAACTAATAAAAATTTACTATTCCTTACAACGTTTTTCATATCGTTGATAAAAATTAAAAAAAACTGACCCAATATAGGAACCCTGACGAACACCCGATGTACACAAAACTTTAGTTATTGGAAAACTACTGTTTACAAATTGTGAGTAGTAAGGATATTCGAAGCTAAAAAATTTTAGTAAAAAAATGGTCATGTAGCACAAAGTAGTAAGTTAAACCGACATAATTGCCGTTATTGGACACAGATGACAGAAATAAGTCAATGTTTGGGAAGGAATTATTTATGACCGTGTATTAGGATTTGAAGAAATCTCAATGGAGTCCGATATTTATAATTATTACCGAAAAAATAGTTCCGGCTATTTTGTTTCATTGTCCCGTAGAAGGTGAAGTCCCAAATAAAAGGTCCCCATTTTCAACATATGTCTATGAATATTTGAAAGCAACATTTCTAGGTGGATTAATTGGTAGAAGAGAACCCTGTTAATGCCCACTTAAGGGGAGAGAGCTTTATTCTTTGCAACAAAGCCGGCAAACATACATGACTGCAAGACTAATTTGACCTGAAGTAATCAGAAATGTTCTAATCGAGTATCAGTTTGCGCTGCTATTGTCAAAAAATTTATAAATTTTCAACACTTTACATTTGTTGAAGCGAAAGTATTAAGGGAATTCTTATATTTTTCTTTAATGTCTTGTACATAACGCTGAATAAAAGACTAAAATTTGGCAGTTATATATAGCTTGCTATGCAATTTTAAATAAGTAATAAGAAGTAAGGTTGCAATACAAAAAAAGGTTACGTTATATCTCAAATGTGGCGCATAAATTTTTATTGGATACTCACTGGGCCTGGGCTATCCGGGAGAATGTTGATCGATTTTCCATTCAACGAAAATATCGATTCGCATCAATTAATCGAATCACTAGTAACGGTTTCGAATCTGAATCGATTCAGGTAAATCGTATGAGATTCAAAATAAATTTAAACCGATTCTTAGCGCTGCGTTATTAGCGCTTTTATAACAAATAAATTAATAATGTAATAAAATTCAGAACAGAGGTAAATTACTATTTGCTTGAAATTATAAAATTTTCAATTTAGACTACTTAAAAGATGTTAGAAATTATTTTTCGTAGGTTCTTGATTACAGCTTTTCTATGGAATAGGCAATAAAAAGTACGAAAATTCTTTACTGCTCTTTACAAGAAAGTTTGGTGATCTTACGGCGATATATACGATTGCCAGTCTATATTTTTAGTTCCTGGGCGTGATCTATTATTTTGTTCTTGTAAAATTATAATACAATTTTTCCATAACAAATTATATGTTAAAAACAAAGCGTATTCGGACGCTCGTTAATATAAACTATTATACTATATTTTCAATTCAGGAATACGCACTAGAATTTTAAATGAATTGTTTTGTATTTATGTATATACAAACTGATTAAAATATTAAAATATTAAAGTGTGCGGAGTCAATGAACATTTTCAGTCTGAAAATTTGATATTTAGTTTTCTACTATTAATTCTTTGTGTGACGGATATCCAGTTTTAACCAAAGCGAATACCAACTTTGTTGTTTTTAAATGAGGTGTACTGTACATTGTGTACATTGTTACATATTTTATTTCTTTACTAGCAAAACAAGCTGTCCATGTTTGAAGCTAGCTGTAATTATTAGGAAGAAAAAATCCATTCTTACGTTATTAAATATTATTCATTCTGTTCTTGTGCGTTGCTGAAACCGCACGTAGACTTTTGTTGGAAGATGTCGTTTCTTGAAAATGTTGTTATGCAATCCAAATTGGCCAATCTTAGGGCATATACCTATGTTGCTAATGTTCTTCTTAGAATTTAAAAAGGCAACAGAAATGTATTAATGTTAAAATAGAAAATTCATAACAAAAAAATAAATAATAAAATCTAAATAATATAATCTAACACTGTGCTCAGTCGTAATGATACAAGATAGTATGATGTCAGTGCGAAAAAGGCATATGGTAACTGCTAGCAAAGTATAATGTATGGAATCTAGAGGAACATTTCTTCACGGATAAACCTTATAAACAGTACACGATCATCTAACAAAATTAAATTAACATTAACTTATTAAGTACTCGAAACCCACCAGTAACCGTAATAATATAATAGAAATTGAATATCATAAGAGGACCGTTCTGGGGCCTGTCATTCTTCAACAGCCCGTGGACAGCTCTAATGAGGACGTATTATTTTCAATCAGTGCCCATGTATGTAAATTTTTCAATTTGCCGCGTCACGGTTTGGCCCACGTCACTCTAAATGCTTGTGAGCACGCTAATGGAGCCAAATGCTTTAGATAAATCGTGATCGATTAGTAATTAAGAAATTCGTCGGGAATGCAAAGAAAAACTTTTAAATTCTTATCGCCTTGTTTGTTTATTGCCATGCAACCGTGTCTTAAACCTATGGAAGATTGTATCTTATTAAATGTATAAATTATGAACGATTGCCGCATGTGTACGTAGATTCGCCAGCTGTCAGAAAGTAAAACAATTAAGTCTTATCTACGACTATTGCACAATATCTAAAATGATACATATTTGACACTGATGATGACAGTGCGCTAATATAAAAACCACTGGTTTAGACAAATGCAGAATAGTATACCAAGCATAGATTCCATCAAAGAATAAAATTTGCAACCGTAACTTATGCTTATTGTTTGTTAGTTATAAACCTTTGCAATGGAATTTCTGGAATTGTAAAAAAAATACCTGTTTTTGTAAACTTAGATATATATTTGTATAGTAGCACAAATTAATTTCGCTGATATTTGCACAGATCTCGCGACGTTGAACTGACTTCTATCCATCATGTTCTCTTTACATAATAAACATATAACAGTGTCTACAAAGTAAAGTTAGGGAAAGCCCAAAACTACAAACTGTTTAGGTTTAGGCAGCTCCAAATAACAAAAATTGTTATTGGAATAATACCAACTGCCTTTATGCCAATTTATGTTTTCATTATATCCAAGAAAAAGAAAAACCCATTATATTCACACTTGGTAGGTTTTAAATATACGCCAACACCATTTCTACCAAAACTTACTGTACCACCAGATCTGACGTAATTTTTGAAACACTTTTCTTTTAGTACACAGTACTGTAATGTGAATTAAGCTATTTTCTACTTTCTCAGTGAGTTCTTCCGGATTACATGCATCTGCCAGAGCACAAGTCAATGTGCTCTAAAATGCTTACAGGTTTATTTATTTATCGTTTGTGGATTTTAACGGAGAACTAATATAAATTACCTAAGGGTTACACAAAATACAATAACCTATTGTTACTTATATTTCTTATAATTTAAATAGTACAGCTTTTCAGTTTACCTTTAAGCATAACAAATTTTTATCGTCCGTGTTGATCAAAATTCTAGTTGTATTTTCTTCTTTTATCTATACTTTTTTTAGAAAGGTTATTGTCATATGCTTTTATATGACTCCATATACAGACAGTTCGATTCATAGCATCGGGTAAGAATACTCCAAGGTATTCTTGTTTTTCTCATTGGGATAGGCTAACTATGTTCTTTCGTTGCCTATACTTTTGATTTTCTGGTCTTAACATCATTTTTCATACCTCTCATAAGCAAGCTGATATTTCGAGCGCGATTCCTTGGGACATCTGTTATCATATCGTTCAAAGATGTCATTTTTACTTGTAAAATTATTACATACACAGTAAAATGATGGTTGTTGCAAAAAGATAAACTTCTAACATTCGTTACCTAGGTAGCCAGCTGCGTAAATCTAAGCTACAGCGACCTTAGTTTTCAAAATAATTAAGATCTCAAAAACGTCATAAATAAGCTACTAGCTTATGCTGAGCATTTTTAGGGAATCGAAGATAAATTTTCATGGACTACAGGTGAGATAGTTCATCATTGTCGCAATTATGTGAAAGTTATATACTAGACGTGTAACAGTGAATTACGTATTATTATCGGTCGAAAATGATATATTATACATGGTTTCTATAAATGATTCATGCAACGTGGGCGGTGTTGATTTCTGAATTCTTTATGCCGCCTTTTTGTAACTGCTGCCAAGCTACAATAAGCACGGCGATAGTAATGAGGGTTGCAGATCCATGTCACCCCGTAGCTCCGAAATGTGATCTTTCTGCAACCTTAAAGTCGATTATTTCACAAAACACTACAGAATATGTTGAAAATACACACTTCCGCGCGTTTCATCATATTAAAATATATCAAATAATTAAAAAATCGATAGATGACAAATACACGTCATTGTGTTCACTTTCATGAGAGGCGGCAAATTGATTTTTCGATGCATGAATCATTTATAGAAACCCTCTTTATGCTGCAATGTAGTTCTGTATCATATAGGATTTATTGTCAGCATTTTAGTGCAGCGTAAATAAGTATAACTGTGGACTACACAATCAGACATACTTTTAGTTCCTTAGATGGTCTCGGAGCCATGTTTAAACATTAATCATTTTCTGAACTGATTTTAAGGCCATATCGTTTAATGTGCTGGCTTTATATTTTACACAGCTAGAAAAACGTATCACTTTTGTTATTCACTTTTACAGTAGACATTAGTCAGTAGTTTTTATTTTTAGGCGTAACACACACAACGGAAGTCTAAAACTGAAACACGATGGAAACACGAAAAGTTAAAAATCAAAGACAGCGGCTACAACAAAGGATTAAGAGTATACCTGTCTTTAATGAATTCAGAATTATATTTACAGAAACATCAACTAGTCTTTGAAGCTCTATTTCTGTTGTTAAACAAAACATCAGCCTGGACATGCTCTGAAGTGTGAGCGGTAATCAGAAGAAGCTAATGATATATGAGCGACACAGAAGTGGAAGTGACATCGCTGTATTTTTTATTATCGTAACGGTATTTAGTTGTTTTCTTTAAGCATAGTTCCGGTGTAACGCATAATTTATTATAAAATGAATATATGTAGAATAGAACACAATTTTCTAGATATGACAAAACGCATATGCCTAATGTCAGCTGACCTGAGAACAAGGACAGTGATACATGATGCAGTAATGGTTTAACGTTATTTGCAGAATCTGAACCGAATTTAAATTAGAACTAACAGTATAGCATTTGAAAAAGAATTACAATCTTAGGTTGCCAAGTGATAAAAAGAGTTTTCATGGAATATTGAAACGAAATCGGTACAGCTTATGCGTATGTTTAATGAACAATTACATGGTACTGTTGTATGTAAAATTAATCAAATTTTGCTACGATGATTGCTTTACGTACAGACAACAAAATTCCAAATTAAACGAAATAATAGTACTCAAGTTTCTGAACAGACGACCACAAAAATTCTGCATATCACAGTTAAAACGAGAAGGTGCCCTAAGTCTGCAAAAAAAATTATATCGCTGTTTGTAGTGTTGAAGGCTAGATTGTTAAAGGACTTGCAAACATGCAAAAACACGGTCTACAAAGTGGGTAAATAAGTTTAGAAAGAATATTTTGTAACGAGATAGGGACAATACTTTTGCGATCGAACGAACATATAACAACCATAATTGTTTATTACTTATTAGTTATTAATTATTTAGTTGCGATGGAAAACAAATCTAAGGTATATTGAAACAAAACGTAATTTTAAATTAATGTCATATTTTCACAATGTCAAATTGAATTTTTGAATTTAAAAAGATCAACAAATGGGTCGAAACGTTTCAAAATAAGTATTTTCATTAATTAATTAATTCACGGAATCAGAACCAATAAAAATAAATGGCCCTAACAGCCATAAGACTTAATAATTTTTAATAGTTTGTCAGTTTTAAACCACATTACAAATTCTATAGTCTTTTTTATATTGCTTGTGTTTTCAGCTGTGGCTAAAGGAAAGAACAAAGTTAGAATAACGTATCGTCTCATTTCGACTTGTGGCATCTCAACATTTTTCGTATGTGCCGTAATAAGGGTAAAATATTAAGTATTGCAGAAGAAAAGAAGGAAACAATGTTAGTTATGATTAAATACCACGGTGACTGTGCATATCTTGGTTGCTGGTTTATAAAGCTTTGTTATTCCGTACTACTCGAGATCAACATTCTAATCAAAAGAATATTCTAAAGCACCAACTAATGCACCTTTTCACATTCATATGAATTCTTTTGTACATCGAACATTGTGACAAAATACAATATTCAAGTAAGTTACTCCTTGGATTACTTGCTGTTGTGATTCATCTCTGCCTTATATTGTTATTCTTAATTATTTTTCTTTAATTAAATACAGGGTTTCTATAAATGATTCATCCAACGCGGACGGCGTTGATTTCTGAATTCGTTGTGCCGCCTTTTTATAACTGCTGCCAAGCTACAATATGCACGGCGATCGCTGAAAATCAATGAGCACGATGGTACTGAAGGTTGCAGGTTAAGTTACTGGTACGWAATTGATGGCTTTGTAATGATTTTTCAATAATTTACGCKTCAAAATGTTTTTAAYCCTTCCCGAAMAAAAGTAACTCATCTTTCATATTAAAAAAAAGAAATTTATACCGCGAAAATTTCAATTTGAACTTCGCGAACATACCATAGATTATACTGAACAATCAACATTGACTACATTGACAACTACTGTTGCTAGAATCACTACCTACTGGATCCTGTTAGCACCATATTTGCATGCCTGCAGTTTTGTTAGAGAGAGGGCGCTGATGGCATCACATTATCCACTGAAACGTAGCGATTTCAAGTTAGTACATATATATCTAAATGAGAAGAATGGTTTTGTATTTTTCCGATCTATAATTCCGTTTTGTGATTTATTTTCTCATGCAAAATAATTTCATTTGCTTCTTGACAACTGAGATTTTGCCACAAGAATGTTTTAATTCGCTGAAAAAAATTTGTGCGAGTTTGGGCGTAGGTATTGGGTTATCCGGCCGAAATAAATCACGTGATTTTTTCTTTTTCGTGTGAAACAGTTACTTTGGATTTTATAGATATGCCGTTTTTGAGGAGAGCCATTCTTGTATTTAAATATGCGTAAGAATGTTAAAATTGCACACCTTTCAAAAACTAAGGCATTTTATTACACACACACGGTATGTATTCGTTTTTAAAATTTTCGTCGCAATATGTGAACTAATTATTAGCACCCCTGACTCCATTGGTAAATAAATAAAATCAGACTAGTGCTGTACAGTCTTCAACCACGGTATAGTTTTTATGTGATAAAAGCATAAATAGTGCTATGAATTTCTATGATGGGAAAACTTGCCTTTGTATTGATACCTGTTTCATTCCAAATTACATATAGTCTATTTGTTTAGATTTGCTGTTTGAAGCCATACCTGCATATCAGCAGCCTGGATAGGATTGAAGTTAGTTATAAATTTAAAATAGAAATTGACAGATTGTGTTAAAATGATACTTCAGACAAAAAAGGCATTATTTTCTGTTTTTCTTGTGGGTATACCTCATAAAGTGTACAAAGACATAGGATTATCTGGATTTAAGTATATTACTACTATTGAGTTTATTACTCTAAATATAATAATCAAAGTTACTAGATTATAACTGATTAATTAACTGTAATACCTGTCGCGTAGGAGAGCGAATAGTAAGAGCAGGACTTACGTAAGTAGGTTGTAGAACAGTGGGAATGCAGGCCAAGGGGTGCAGTACTTGACTTGGTCTTGTTAGCGAAAATGGCAAGAGCGCGCACACCACGAAAGATACGGTGCAACTGGTTTCTTCAGGAGAGACAAGGACAAAATGGTAAACGGAAAAAGGAGCAACAAAAAACTGGATCCAATATCCAACATAACCGCCCACCAATTTTGATAACAAAATTAAATAATATTTAAATATTAGCGAGTATCGCCATTAAAGAAATAACTATTGAATAAGGTAACTCAAAATTAAAATTTGTATGAAAGAGATAACAAAACTTAATTATTAACAACATTTCAAATGGCTATGGCTAAGTGTACACACCATTTTGTCAGGCTAATCCTTTGGTAAAGGACTTAGCTTAACAACAGGACGACGAAACACACCAGCTTTAGTCTTAACGTCCACTACACGGACAACTTTATCAGAACCCGGATACACACGTTCAACGCGCCCTAAAGGCCAATGCAAAGGAGGTACATTATTTTCGTGTATTAATACTAAGTCGCCTTCAACAATATTATTTATGGATTTGGTTCATTTAGATTTCTGTTGAAGAGTATGCAAGTAGTCTTTCCTCCACCGGTTCCAAAAACATTGCATAGATTGTTGGATTAGTTGCCAACGGGACAAGCGGTTCAGTTTAGTGTTAGTTAAATCATATTCCGGAACTTCTAATAAAGGACCGCCTATAATAAAGTGACCGGGAGTAAGAACATCAAATTCATTTGCATCTGACGAAATTGGACAAAGAGGGCGGCTATTAAGAACAGCTTCGATACGGCAAAATAATGTAGCGAACTCTTCAAAAGTAAAAGCTTGTGCGCCTACTACTCTTTTAATGTGATACTTAGCGGATTTTATACCACTCTCCCAAATTCCTCCGAAGTGTGGAGAAGAAGGCGGGATAAATTTCCATTCGATGCCTTGACTGCTTAGAGCATTCATAATAGTTTCAAAATGTGGAGCAGAGAGGATATAATTTTGAACGTCCATTAAATATCTAGTGGCTCCAAGAAAATTTCTACCATTGTCGCTATAAATACAGCGACAGAGGCCTCGACGACTAACAAAACGATTCAAGGAAGCTAAGAATGCGTCAGTCGACAAATCTGAAACCAGTTCCAAATGAACAGCCTTAGTAGCCATACAAACAAATAACGCTAGATAAGCTTTGGAAATTTTAGCATTTCTGMGAGTTGATTCTTTGATAGGGAAAGGACCTCCAAAATCTACACCAACATTAAGAAATGGTCGACCCTGACTTACCCTCGAGGAAGGCAGATTTCCCATGTTGGGATGTAAAGCGGGTGCKTTCTGGCGCAAACAAGTAAGACACCGTCTAAGGCGCTGACGAATGACACTTCGCGCTGCAATTATCCAAAAGGTGCGGCACAATAAAGACTGTAGGGTTCTAGGACCAACATGCAAGTAAGACCGATGATAATAGTCAATTTTCAAGTGACTTAAGTGACTATGTTTAGGAAGCAGAATAGGATGCTTCGCAGAGTATGGGAGAGAAGAATTTTGAAGTCTTCCACCGACCCGCCATATGCCTAATGTGTCTCTGAAGGGGCTTAAAGAAGATAAAGATTTCGAAAATTTGGTAGCAGCAGTTGAATCAAAATAAACCTCCTGTGTATGTTTAACCCAGCACATAAGAGCGTTCTGAAGTTCAACACACGATAAAATGGCACTGGATTGACGACTCAAAGGTTTCCTGCAATTGTTAATGAAACGAAGGCACCATGCAGTGATTCTTTGCAGGGAATGAAGGTCTGAAAAACGCTGCAAAACTTCACTTTCTTCAGTCCTCACAGTTACTGTTGAGATCAACGAATGGACGGGCTTTCGTTCGGGAATGTTATCAGAAGCAACAGGAACGTTTTCTGAAATTGGCCATTCTCTGCAAGGAAGCTTAAGCCACGGAGGGCCAGTCCACCAAAGATCGCATGAACTGATATTCGAAGGCAGCAGTCCTCTGCATGCCAAATCGGCAGGATTTTCATCAGATGAAACATGATGCCATAGATTAGGCTCGAGAATATCGTGAATTTGGACCACGCGATTAGATACAAACGTTTTAAGATGGGGTACGGTGCAAAGCCATGAGAGAACTATAGTAGAATCAGTCCAGGCTGAAATTTTCGGTTTAACTGGAAAGCATTCTCCGAGAGAACTTAAAAGAAATTTAATAGTTTTAGCTAAAAGAAGAGCTCCACATAGCTCTAGTCGAGGGATAGACAACGGCTTTATGGGAGCAACCTTAGACTTAGCGATTAGAAGTCTAATTTTGGGTTCAGCATTTTTAGAAAAAACACATAGGTATACAACAGCTGCGTAACCTCTTTCGCTGGCATCAGAAAATTTTAAAGCGTCTTCCACAGAAGATGAGCCCGCCAAAATGTCGTCAATATACGTACAATTCGCAATTAGTTTGGAAGCTTCTGGAAAGTGCAAACCTTCATCTTTCACTAATTGCTGCAAGGTGCGGATAGCTAAATAGGGTGATGAAGACACTCCATAAGTTACGGTTAAGAGTTCAAATTCTTTGACAGTTTCATTTGGAGAGGGTCTCCAGAGGATATGCTGAAATTTTCTGTGTTCTGGTAACACTAGAATCTGACGATACATTTTAGTTATATCGCACACAAAAACTATCGGATGAATTCTAAAGCTACAGAGAATAGAAGCGAGGTTCGGTTATAGCTTAGGACCAGCATACAACAAGTCATTAAGAGATTGATTGGATAGCGTTTTTGAAGAGGCATTAAAAACTACCCGAATTTTAGTTTTGTTGCCAGCAGTTTTAAAAACCGCGTGATGTGGAATATAATTAGTGCTAGGACTGAAAGTACCAGAAGAAATAGACTTCATGTGTCCCAAAGATACATATTCCGACAAAAATGTATTATAGGACTGGAAGAGGTCAGGGTCACGCTTAAAGCGTCGTTCTAGAGAGTTTAAAGAAGAGCTGGCGATTGATAACGACTCACCCAGGAGGGAAGCATCATCCTTAAACATAAGAGGAACAACATAACGGCTCGTATCATCACGTTGATGCAAGCATTGATACATTTTCTCACAAATAAGATCACAAGGATCAACAGGTGGTTCAGAGAGCACTTCCTCCACTTCCCAGAATTGCTTCATAATGGTTTCGAGAGAATACGATTCTGTGGCAACCCCACAATAACTAGAAGATGGAAGCGAATAATCATTAGGAACTTTACCCATAATGACGTAACCAAAGATACTATTAAGAGCGATGGGTGTGCCTTGAGAAGAGGCAAACCGCCCACCGTCAAATATGTAGGGAAAAACATCAGCCCCAAGTAGAACCTCAATGCGTCCAGGTTTCTCAAAATCAGGGTCAGCTAGAATAAGTTGATCAAATTCCTTGTGCAATAAATTAGATCCCTGGACAGACGGTGTATAAGTAGTGATTTTTGGCAACACGACAGCATCAGTGTGTAGAATCGGTTGCGAAGTATTGTAAGGCTTGATCGTTAAAGAAATCAAACCTGTGAAAGAAGAATTCACAGAACCCCCAATACCAGTAATAGGGCAATGACACCTCTGCACAGGAAAATGCAGACGTCGACTAAATGAACGGGTGACGAGCGAGATCTGAGAACCAGAATCAATCAAGGCTCTGGCTTTGTGATAGTGACCATTGCTATCCAAAATCAGTACGCAGGCAGTACCTAAAAGAGTTGTGGTAGACTTGGTCGATATGGAATGACATATTGGAGCTATAGAATGACTATTAGCACTAGACGTAGAAGGTTCTACAGAATCGGGAGCTGGCTTTGCCTTATTTTGTTCCGTGTGTAGTAATGTATGATGTCGATGACCGCACAAAAAACACGATGCTTTCGAGGGACAAGCTGAAGAAGGGTGACCTCCTTTTAAACAATTACAGCAAAGTTTGGCAGATTTAGAGAAATTGAGGTGATCTAAAGCAGATAAGGAACGAAAATCAGAACATTTATAGATGGTATGTTCATTTTTTTTGCAATATGGACACAATTTTGCTGAGGCAGTAAGAATRGCMTTTTTTGGAACAAAGTTCGGAGACCATGATGATTTAGCATGAATAGATTTMTTAAGATTAACGTTTTTACTAACGCAAGGCGAACTAGCTTGTGTCAGTGAAGCTGCACGCACTTGTTTGTCAATGAACTCCATTAAAGTATTGAACGTTGGCAAAGTAGGACCATCATCTTCAGTTTCAAAGTTTTTATGCGTATTTGAATCCAAACATCTCAAAGCGATATGTAATAAAACAAAATCGTCTAAATTATTCACTGATACTGCTTTAATAGCATTAAAATTCTCCGAAAACGTTTCATGAAACTTGCTGAGTTGTTCAAACCCATCAATTTGCAAAGGCTTAAAACTGAGCATCTGATCTAAGTAACACGCAAGTTGCAATCTTTTGTTTTCATACYTCTTAACAAGAGCTTCAAAAACAACAGTATAATTAGCTTCATTTAACGGAAGGCTACGAACTATAGTAGCAGCAGGACCTGAAACTACTGAGTGCAAATAATGAAACTTATCTACATTATTTAAACTACCGTTTTCATGAATTAAACTTTTATAAGTGCCATAGAATGTAGGCCAGGATTTAATATTACCGTCAAAAGGCACTAGTGAAATTTTAGGCAATTTAGGATTAGGGCACTTAGAAGTGGTAGATTCCAAGTTCTCGTTCTTCAAAACTTTTTCTGCATTTGATTGAATTTCAAAGTAAATGTCATCTGCGGAAGCACCAGATATATCAACATTTAACTTAACCTGGAGAGCCATAATCTTTGCTTGAATATCCTCAAATTCATTATAACTATCGTCGATTTTTGCAAATCGTACCTTGAACGATAAAACTTTAGACGGATCAGTAAGTGCTGATTTGGACRCGTCAAGTAAATTTTGCAGCCGCAAATAAAGKCGTTCTCTGCGGTTTATTAAAATTTTCAGATCGGCCTCGGAAGCCATTGCAATATTTAATGAACTGATGATAATCAGAACAAAATTGTTATTAACAATGCTCCGATATATATCTCTGTTGAATGTGTGTATTCAAAGCAACATTTCTAAATGCAGCACAATAAACAAGTAAGAAAACGCATTCCACACTATCGCACAAGAAACGACAGTGTTGGAGACGAAAAATAAATGAACAAAAACTACTGTAGATAAGCAGGTGTGTTTCTCAGTAAAATGTAGCAAATACGTGTAGATATTCAAGAATTATTTGCATGTAATTACGCGAGGGCGTACAATTAGCAAGCACTAGATAAATTATCATAAGTGATAGATAAGTTTTGAACAGAGGCTTTATAGCCCTTATGTTTAGATGAACAGTAGGCACTGTAAATGCGGACCGAAGGACCAGTTTTATGTCGCGTAGGAGAGCGAATAGTAAGAGCAGGACTTACGTAAGTAGGTTGTAGAACAGTGGGACTGCAGGCCAAGGGGTGCAGTACTTGACTTGGTCTTGTTAGCGAAAATGGCACGAGCGCGCACACCCCGAAAGATACGGTGCAACTGGTTTCTTCAGGAGAGACAAGGACAAAATGGTAAACGGAAAAAGGAGCAACAAAAAACTGGATCCAATATCCAACAATACCCAATACATGCTATTTGATAATACTTACTTTTGAATGTTTTTTTTTATTTTTATAAAACTGCATAGTACAACCATAATCTGCGCAAGACACTTCTGTTTGCACGCATGAAAAATGTCAAAAATTTGGTGGCACAAGGAAAATTTTTTCACAAACTTCCTTTAATAAAGTCTTATATAAGACTTGTTTATGAGCTCCATCAAACGGAAGATAATCAGAAGCTCGGATCGAACATCGTTCATTTTAGATGCATCATTATAATCAGCATGTTTGTCATAATAAGCAGAGTTTCTTCCGTATTTCAATGTCAAGGAAGCATTTCAAATCATACATTAAGTAACTACCATTTTTGCTATGCAAAAGTTATTATACTACTTCGAAGCTTGGTTTGTCCTAGTTTCACTATATATGTAATTCCTTGATCGCCATTTTTATATTTTGTTGGCGTTGTTAAGGCAATGGATTGTGTTTACACGACTTTTACTCAGCCGATTTCTGAAATCATAAAAAGAACCACGTTTGCCATCATTAGATCAACAAGTCTCTTGTGAAACGACTGATTACTAAAAGACATCGTTACTGTATACGTTTCTGTCACGCATTCGTTATATTTTAGTGTTAAATCTCAAAAATATTGTTGAAAATGCATTGTATGTTGTTATTTGAGTGGTTGCACACAAATGGTAGCCGTGTCTTCGCGTGACACTTTTGTGAAAGTTATTGCTGCGGTCAGTAACAGATCATGTTGTAACACGTGTATCGCTGCATGATGTTTAGTACGATTGTTAATAGGTAAATGACGATTTTAAAATATTATTGGATGGTTATGATTACGTGTACGAACAGGGATAATTCCATTATGTTTATCTAAATATCATTGGATTTTAACTCGGTCAACAATTCGTTTTATTTATCGTTTCGTATTTCATACCCGACCTTTTTTCCTTGTTTTTGTACTTGTACAAACTATTTCTACTTATACTCGAGTTACTTTTTTGCGTTCTTTGTATAACTCTACACGTTCAATCTATAATTAATTGAATTAATTAAACAATAAATCTATGAAGTTCTAAATTTCATTTTAGAACAGTAGTCCAGGTCTTATAACTTGTAATTAAGCAAGTTATGCTGAATGTGACGTACTAGTTTTATAAAACTTACTTGCTGGAAGCACAAAACCACCTGTACCTTAGCAAGTCTATTTTAATTACTTGCCGATCGTTTACTGCCTTTTAAGCGTTTTCTGCCATAAACAGGGTACGACCGTTGTTAATTCTTTATACACGTCTGTCGTATAAATTATACGGCGTGTTTAATTTATACCATCCCCTCGAAATATTAAACAAAGGAAAGCAATAAAAGCATACCGTAGTTGAGGATGTGGTAATTATTGTTGTGGTCTGCCGCGTGAAATACGAATGAAATTCAAAGAGCGTAAACGATTTATTGATAGTAAATGGCACTTCATAGTTCAAGTGTGTTACACGGAATATCCACTGTAATTACACATAAACTGTAGAAATAACGGTTTGAAATTTAACAGATTGACATATTAACACATAACCATTAATTGAATTTTATTACCAAGGACTTCAGAATGTTCTTAGGAAATGGGAATTGACGAATCATAACAAAAGTTTTATGCTACGTTGCTTTTACCACACATTTTTTCAGGCACGTTCATAACTGGGCCAAAAGAATTAAGCACGCCGAGCAACAGTCAGTTCATTTAGTCATGGACGTCGCCAAGGGGGGGCAGCTGAGAAAATACAGTTATAGTTTTAATCAAATGCGGTTGCTAAATGAAGAAGCGTCCCTCTTATTGTTGAAAGTTGCTGTATACTACAAATGGACAATAATTTAAAAAGATATTATTTATCAACATATCAACTATAATAGTGTTTATCTGCATCTGTGTTATAAAAGGGTTAGTACAGCACCCATCTGATTTAAGTCACGAACCCCATTACACCACTAGTGGTGTACTTGATGGAAGATCTCTACCCTTTAATAATCAAATTATATTAAAATGATAARTGTATAATGTACATACTTAAATAAATAAATAATTATTATTCTGATAAAGATAAAATACCCACAAATAGTATAATTATTGTCAGATGAAATTACCTGAACAGAATTTTTGCTAATGACGTTTAAATTGAGCTGGAAAAAGCCTGGTTTAGCTTATAAGGAATGGCAAACTCTATTTTCAAGAAGGCTCTGAAATATTCCGCCAATAAAGATGGCGTTCTATTGTTAATAGGTTTGCTCCAATATTTGTCAATAGTGAAGTGGACAATCTCTGATAACAACGCTTTGTGCATTCTTGAGTTTGGGGTAAATTAAGAAAGTTCGGAACCTTCTTTGGCGCTTTACTGAATGTGTTTATACTAACGGGAAGCTTTATGCAATTACCACTTCTGTAACCGTCGGAAAACCTTTAACGATACCCTGACTGTAATAAAGAATTCTCGGGATACTTTAATCTTTGTATTTAGTGTGAAGATATAAAAAAGCTGCCCCTATTTTCTAATTTTCTAATTACAATTGATCAGCAAACATCTGTAAATCCAGTTATCAAGGAAAACTGAAAAATGTAGTTCTTAGTAATAAAAATCAAGCATTAAAAATGTTTTTATATTTATTTACAAAATGTGCATCGCTTACGTAATGCGCCTGGTGAATGCATCACCAGATTAAAAGGTAGCTGACGGGAAGCATTCATTTTACTGCCTAAACTTGTGAAGTAACCAATTAATAAATCCTTAACGAGTGTGGTGTATGAAATAAGGCGGGTAGCAAATTAAACGTTCTTTGACTTCAGTTTGTTTTAAGAATTTTGCAACATCCTGCTTTTGATTGCTTTGACCTGAGACCCACTGATTGTTTTTTTCAAGAAAGCATTATTAAAGGATTACAGTATTAATGCACAATTTCTTTTAACAATAGGGTCATCCCGCACATTAAAATTTGATAGTTTTAACCTATATATTTTATCGCTTACATCATGAATACTAGTGCTACGCATCTATTTTGCTTTCAGATTAATTCAACTCGTAACAAACGGTGGTAAAAAATACCCTGTTTCAAACATTATATTAAATCCGCCAACAACTACGCAAAAGGTTCCTAATTTCCGTCATTGCACTGTTATAGCTTCCTAGGTAACAAGGTGCTCACTGTTGTCAGTTTTAATAAATAGCCAGGGAAATATAAATAATGCAATGGGAGTGAGAGGGAGGGGCGAAGGTATAACCGCCAACGTCAATATTATAATGTAAACATAGGAGTAACCTGTAACTGTTTACCAGCACTAGTATTCTTACAACACGGAACAAAACACTCCTTAACGTAAGCCATTCTTACATTTAAAAAACAATAGATTACCCAATACTTCGACAACATCTTGCTCCACCACTTAATTTGACAAATACGAAACTCGAAAGTTTGATTAAACTATGTAAACAAAAACGCGTGGCTAGAGTTGGGTTAGGATTATTACGTTGCAGTTGCACATGGGACACATGCAGCACGTGCGATGTTGTCAGTGGTACTTTACCGTTTTCTCTCTAACGACGGCCAGAGACAGTCCTGACAGTCTCAAAATTTATCATATCGTTGTCATACGTAAGTATACAAACTGTAAACATTTTCAAGCGTYAAGCGTCGTTTAATAAAAACATTAGTTCAAAAGCAGGTTCGATGTGCTTTCGTGTTTCAGCAAAAGGCCAGTGAATGCGCTTATTACATTGAACTGTGCATTAAGAATAAACTGACTGAAGGACGATTTAAGTTATTTTCACAAATACGCTTTAAGTTGAACTAGGTTACAATATCACAATGCCAGTTTAAGAGTACATTATTCGCGGTATCGCGAAAATTTGCCCACATTGGCAACGCGACGCAGCTCAAAAACATGTAAACACATATTACTTGCAATGCCGCTACGCCGCTAGAGCACTGATTTTTCTTGCTTTCATCAACGTGAGAACCTTTTACGTCATTTCCGAGGCGGAATAGCGAGGCATTTGAAACGGATATTGAAAATCCATACTTTCACATTTTTTTTCTCGGCAAACAAGAACCGGAAAAGACGCAAAAAATGTGTTTGTGCTTCAGTTTTTATGTACATTTTAAATGTAAAATAAAAAAAATGTGGGCGACCCCATTTTTTACATTTAAAACAATGTTTACAAGTCTGAACAGGTGCTATAATACCCTGAAAGTTCCCGTGATTTCCATTTTAAACAAAAATTTGTTAGATTTTGTTTATTATGAAGATATAGATAGATAGTTTTGGAATTCACACATGGACTGGAGCATATTACAGTACTCACACGATTACAAATGAAGCTCGGGCTAACGCCCTGGTCATTTGCAATTAGTCACAGGTGTAGTGTAGGAATGCCTGCATTTCACTAGTAAAATACATAACTATTTTCTGTACATATACCTGCTACATACCCTGCCGAAGTTTTATCTCTGAACCATCGACGCATTGCGGGAAATAATTAGTCTGCGGTGTGAGGACGAGAGGTTCCCATTAAACCCTCGTCCTGGTTATGGCTTGTCGCTAATCCGATGTGATCCCGTCGTAAATATCGTTTTAGTCCAACAACCGCTGTCATTCCGACGACCGTTATCCTTAAAACGTCATTATACATTTGAATGTCGCATACCCATGAAAGGCATTGGACAGTCTGATTGCATGTCGTCCACCAGACGAAGGCTGCATCAGTATAATTACTGTAAAAGTTAGACACTTTTAAATGCCTATAAATGTAGGTGCATGCTCTTTTTAAAACAAAGTTGAGACAAGCAACGAGTTTCTTTATTATGCAATATCGAGTTCCTATATTTATCGACTCTGTTTATACTAACGAAAATATAAACTTCTCCTTCTGGGAAAGAAATGATGATTGTCTAAATCCAACAAATAACAAAAACCAGCATACTACGTAGGTGTTTGAACACTGATGACAATGATGGACGTCTAAGATGCAAACCGTCCGCTGCAATACGATTTCCAACATTCCAACTCGGCGTAGAGCTAGCCGGTCCGGCGGTATATCGGGATTCATAGTAATGCTTATCATACGCTGCTTCAATCAGGAACTTGTGTAAAGATTTTATCCCATTTTAATTTCAGCGATGTTTCATTTACGATGATTGGTTGTTAAATAACTTCACAGATTGAAGTTAAACCAAAAGTGATTAATACTGACGCGCAAACCATTAAGAGGCTGGGGCGAGACGGTGACGTCACGCTACGGTAATGCACAAATGCAACAGAGCGCGTATTTGTTACTGCCATAGCCAGAAATCAGCTTAACTGCACCGGGTAGTGGACACTCTCATATTAGATAATCGAAAACGCTATTGCTGCAACCAGCAATACACGATACAGTTATGGATACAACATTCATAGATGGCACTCTGTGCTGTGTGTGTGTTAAGCACGGTTAATATAGGCACGCGGGATTGCGTTTAAATCAAGATATGTTCAAGTCAAGTTGATGTCAAGCTTTGATATCTAGCAAAAATTGTCGCAAGTTCCCAACGTACCTACTTACAGGATATTTTAATATGTTATAGTTATTATCATTTTTGCAACCTGTTAACATTTTGGTAGCATTTTTGTGTTTAAAATTATATGTAGTATATTGTGACATTGAAGTTGAACACGAAGAAGGTAAGACATTTTGCTTTAATTTTGTACCTTGAAAATTATTTAAAAGCGTTAAAATAGTTAGTTTCGATAATACCGAAGGTAGCACACAGAAAAAAATGTGCGGTAAAGAACTGAAGTAATAAATATTTAACAAATTCAAATATCACATTTCACCACTTCGCCAGAGAACATGCCATGTGCGAAGAATAGGTAAAACGGACAAACAATTTAGACGAGCAGTCTCCCAGCCTTACATTCATTCGAGCATCATTTGTGGTGTGGAGAATACTTTCCAGCTAATTGCTTTTAACCGCCAGAGCAAAAGAAACTAAATAAAAGAGTAGTTCCCACACTATAAATAATAAACAATGGTGCAAGATAAACACTGTCTTTTGAATCTTATTTCTGGTAATGGGGTAGTCCCACATTTTTTTTTATTTTACGTTTAAAATGTACATAAAAATTGAAGCACAACGACTTTTTTTGGGGATTTTTTCAGGTTCTTTTTTGTCGAGAAAAAAAATGTGAAAGTATGGATTTTTCAATATCCGTTTCAA
This sequence comes from Rhyzopertha dominica, assembly GCA_025024175.1. Taxonomy (NCBI): domain Eukaryota; kingdom Metazoa; phylum Arthropoda; class Insecta; order Coleoptera; family Bostrichidae; genus Rhyzopertha; species Rhyzopertha dominica. The sequence goes on from QCXZ01000041.1 coordinate 22,521,974, forward strand.
ATGCCTCGATATTCCGCCACGGAGATGACGTAAAAGGTTCGCATGCTGACGAAAGCGATAAACACCAATAATAGCGAGTGCTCTAGCGGCATTGCAAGTAATATTTGTTTACATTTTTTTTGAGCTGCGTCGCGTTGCAAATGGCCTTTTGCTGAAATACGAAAGCACTTTAACCATCGAACCTGCTGCAGACCTAATGTTTTTATTATGAGGAATTAAACGACGCTTGAAGCTTGCTAATGTTTAGTTTGTATACTTTCGTATGACAACAATATGATAAATTTTGAAACTGTCAGGACGATCTCTGGCCGTCGTTAGGAAGAAAACGGTAAAGTATCGTTCACAATATCGCACGTTGGCACGTGCTGCATGTTTCACAAGTATAACGAATAACCCTAACAACTCTAGCCATGCGTTTTTGTTTACATAGTTTGGTCAAACTTTCCAGTTTCGTATTTCTCAGATTAAGTGGTAAAGCAAGATGTTGTCGAAGTATTTGGGTAATCAGTTGTTTTTTTAATGTCAGAATGGCTTACGTTATACACAACACAACAGTTACAGGTTATTCCTATGTTTGCATTATAATATTGACGTTGATGGTTATACTTATACCTTCGCCCCTCACTCTCACTCTCATTGCATTATTTGTATTTCTCTGGCTATTTATAGAACTGACAAGAGTGAGCACATGGTTACCTAGGGAGCTGTAACAATGCGCATGACGGAAATTAGAAACCTTTTGCGTAGCTGTTGGGGGATTTAAGAAAATGTTTGTTACGAGTTGAATTAATCTGAAAGCAAAATAGATGCGTGGCACTAGTATTCATGATGTAAGCAATAAAAGACATAGGTTAAAACTATCAAATTTTAATGTGCGGGACGACCCTATTACATTTACAACTCAAATAATTCGCAGTTTTTTAAAACCTCGCATTTCTATTAATTATTATTTAAAGTAAAGCTTTCTAACTTAACTTTTTATGTAGTACACAGTTGCGTACAAAGTCAGCATAATATAGAAAAGTTAAGTTAGACATGCTTACGTAGGTAAATTCAAAAGATTGTTTTCTTAATTTCCTATGAAATAGTGGGCAACGTAGATACCAGGTTTTAAAATTAAGACAAGAAATAAACGTAAAAATAAATGACATTTGACTAACTCGAAGTTTCTGATTTATCGGCTACACCTGCTGGTCGTTTCATTAATGTAGTACACATACAACATTCACAGATGGCGCTCTAACTCATTCCACAAAATTTATCAACGCTGGCACTGGCCATTCTTGTTTACTGATATTCTTTGAACTGCACCTAGCGTGTACCACAGTATAATAACCAGTAAAATCATTCCCCACTTTTCTTGGGGTTGAATTTACACAACGACTGATCAATTACAGTAGTAAGCAAGCATACTATTAGTTGTTTTTTGCGTGGAGACTTGCTCTTTACCTGGGCAACACACGCGCATGTGTTTAGGATAATGTAAACAAAATTATATGCATGCCTACTGCTGGCGAAGCGGAAACGTCACGTTAACGGAGATTGAGGTTAAATCAAAATCAAAACCTACATACATAATAATAAACCATCAGGAAAACATGTTTAGCAATCAAACTTGTTGGCGTCTTTTGGAAATCTAAACAAAGAAACTATCTTTTTCAATTTCGAAAGGCACTATTTCACAATAGGTACAAATATGTGCTGGTATGATTATCCACGTAAGTGCAAATCGTACAACAGTGCAGATGAACAACATAAACAAACTACGTAAAACCGCTTCCATACTCACCAACGCCAACTACTAACGAGCAGGATTGTCATACTGTCAGATTTATTGGTGCAAAGGTCCGTAATATACATGTAGACTGTTCACATTAGTCACTAATACTTCATAACAATTTAATGCTCTATGAATAGTAATTACCACTAATTATAACACTAGTAATAATAAGAATAACAATATACCCTGCGTAACAGCAACAAATACTGGCAACAATGAAGTAAAATTGTTCATGCTGGCAATAGGGTGGAATTTACTGTTTATAGTAAACAAAGCGTGGTGCCAGTGCTGTGACCAATCAGAACGCAGCTTTCTGCTAAACTTGAAAACGTTTGTCGGAAATCTGAGCCTCCTCGAGATCAAAGGTGCCAACAAAGAGTAAACAAACTGAACAGGCTTACGCAACTGCAGTGAGCGACCTTGGTGGGCGAAGCCTCGTTACCGTTGCGTGACGCAATTTTGCATTCGGCCAATCATGGTACGCTTGAACTCGCATTTAAAACCGCTGAAATTCTTTAAAAAGATTAATTATTCGTATACAGATGAACATTAAAAGAAAAAAAAACCAATAATGCTACTGCTAAGCTCCAATAAGAACAATATATAGTAATGAAGATTGAGGATAAGTACAGTCATAAAATTAATGGTTTTATAAAGATTCTCCAACAATTTACAGCTTTTTTTTCTTTTTTTCTTTTCAAACGTAACTAATAGTAAGAATAATTTGCTTGTACGAAACTACACATTACTTTAACATAAACAATTACGTTCACCATAAGTTCATAACCCTATTTTGTTATATTATTTATTAATTTCCTCAAATTTGAGAGCCTACGCAGTCAATCGTCGTTTTTGATAAATTAATGTTTGCACTTTTTTGTAACTAACATATACTGAGTGACACAGTCCAGAAGCAGATTGCACCAGCAGAAATAAGGTATCCTAGACGTCTCAAAGGAGCAGGGATAAAATAAGGAATAAAAAATTTCGAGAAGTTTGACCAACAAAGAAGAGAATTAGCTTAAATTGTTGGGGTTCTTACTGAATTTACAAAGTAAGACCAATGAACGAAATATGGGAAACGAAACTAATAAAAAAAGTGTTTAGGAAAAAACGTAGGATATGAAAAATTGTTGCAAAATTAATACCCATAATTAAACGGGTCATATGGTTATGCATTTAAGCTTAATTATTATATTATTATATTTGATGCCGAAGCAACATTAAATTCAGGACAAAGGTGTGTAACTATGCTGATGTTTTTTCTATTTGTTTAACAAATCATATACATCTAACTGCGTCTTATAGTCAGTGGTTCTCAGCAATTATTTAGTTTTGTGCTTAACAAAATATAAGAGTTGCCTCATATTTTAGGGCTGTGGTTGTGTTATCACGCTTGGTTACATTTGCCGGAAATTAACAAGCATCGAAAGCCAGCGTGGCACGAAATTTTAACAATGCGGCGTCCGAATCGTGCGGCTTGGAAATATATGTCAAGTAGATATTTTGTTTGCATTTCATCGTTGCAGAAAATTATTAAAGATATTAAAGACATATTCGGTCCGATAAACTGCATATTATACTGACTAGTTTCTTCAAAATCATCTGATAAGACCTACGCACGATGCGTAATTATTGCCCTGAAACTATACTTATGAGGTATGAATATAGAGCTGTGTAGATATGTAGATATTTTGTTATCATGAGTAATTTTTGTTGCGCTTACAGTAACCGAGCTGTACTGTACAACCAGGAACTATACGATGTGCAATTTCAAGTTCTCGTACGGATCTAGATGGTCATAAATTTATTGGTTGCTTATAGACACAAATAATGGCAGAGTTCCACTGAAAAGCGTTGAAAATAGAGACGAATGGTTTAACAAATGGCGTATAAGAAGGCAATTTACCACTTTAATGAGTGTTTATATTTTATTTCATAAAGTACTACTTAACGTTACAAAAAACTTGGTATTTCATTTATGCTACATATTACCGGTCGATCACAGTAAGCTATTAACACAGATATAAGGACAATAAACAATTTGGAGGACGAATGTGATCAAATCGTAAAAAAATATAGCAACTATTTTTCATATTAATATAAAGGTCATATAAGTTATTTGTGGAAACTATAGGGAAACAGCGGTGGTAAGTGCAGTATAAGAAGTATTTGAGGCGATTCTTGAGCAATATTAGTGAAAAGGTATTCATTGTGTTACTGCTGTAATGTAGAGCAAAGACGTTGTGGTACACGCCTTTTATATATGATATGAACCAGTTTAATATCACCAGTGTATTCTCCATTTAATGCACAGCAAGTTCCTTAAGAGCAAATAAAGTGAAATGATTTAAATCAAAATATATTCCTTGGTCAATGTGATGTAGACGATTCTTTCAGACCACATCAATTTCACAAAGCTTTCCGCCGGTTGCTAACGATATTCCAAAATCAATTTGGAAAATCAACTTAATGGGCACCAAGATTTACGCAAGATACTTTTATCACGACCAGACGAACCTTGCATAAAGCTTAAATTGAGGCAATTTCAACATAAACTGCAGTAATTTGTATAATTTCTTGTATTTATACAAGAAAATTATGGATGGATCATATACTGTAATCTTTTGACATTAAACCTATTATAACAATTTAAAATTCGTTTAACGAGGGGATACTACTACGTGACAGATCATTGCTAAATCGTATGGTAAATGAGAAAATAATGTGGGGTTATTGTAAGAGGAAGACAAGGACCTTGTTGCCACATGGAAGTTACTGTTTGTTAATCCTCTTAAATATTCTGGTTGCAAAATTAATAACCGCCAACACTTCAATTAGATGCTGAGTCCAAAACTTATGCACTATACTAGTGTTAATTTCACGTATGTTTCGCTTTGCTAAAGCTCATCAGCATAGCTTAGGTCCAATGCACACAGTACTAGTATAGAAGTAGTTGTGTACACCAGTTCTAATTTGTGAGTATACTACAAAATGGTAAAAACATTCAAAAATGTGTATTCCACTTATAGCGCATCTATGACGTTTGTGTAAAGTTACTAACATTGAGGGAACTAGACTTATGACTTTCAAACTTGCGCGCGGGACACCATCGCTTAAATCATCTGCTCTAATTTATAAAGCAGATCTTCATTTCTCGGACATGGAATGCACGCTCTGATTGGAACTATGAATAATTAAAATCAATAACGAGTTCCGCTCCTTGACGGATTCGCAATTTGCGCAAGAAAAGGCTTAAGGCTTAGACTTCCATTAATAACGGCGTCGCGGACAAATTGAAGTTCGTTTCTTCATTTATCAAACCCGCATGAATTTTGATTGGATGTCTGTATTTAATAATCGCTCCACCATTTCAGCAGCAGTGGAATATTAAACGGCATCAGTGGCACTCCGTACAGATGGAATTATTAATTAAAAATTCCCGGATAATTGCAAATTTGCATTCGGCAGATTACAAATGCAAATTGAGTGCTCTGTGCAAAAGTACGAATTCGGGATATCCAGTTTTTAGGATAACGAGGTGATTATTACTGCTCTATCATAATAATTGGGGTGCGGCAATATAGTCGATCCTGCCTTGCGTTAAGCATGTCCGTATTTACTTTTCTTATGATAACCGTCATGTCCTATTACCATAATATCTTAGCTATCTATTTTAGACTAGTCCATCTATAATATCTCTAATCACCTATCAAGAAAATTTCAGTTTACTAAATATATCTATTTCTATTTTTGTTGAGATATATTTCGGCGTATTGTCATATATTGAATTTATTCTAAATTCATTGAATTAGATCGTTCCACATTCTAGAACAGAACGTTTACTGATTTCTATTATGTCAGCATTTTTGTGTCATTGCACTTCCCGCTAGCACCGAGTATAATGCTAGCGAAGCATTATGACGTATTAGCGAGTTGAGTATAAATACACGGATAAATCGATCGTGAATAACTAGGGAATAACTTACAGTACTGCACAATGTAAAACATTGTCCCTCGGCAGGAGCTAGTCCTGCTAGCACTATGTAAGTAACAAGATAAAATATTCATTGTCATTCTAATATATTTCTTTGTACTACAATTATTAATGTCTATTTTATGTTAGTTGTTTTACAGATCTCTTTGTTAATAAATATTTGTTGAAAGCCTAAGTCATATCTCTCCTGCCTTCGCCCCTTAGTTCTCTGTTTCAGGTTTCCTCAGGTGATCTCTAGCTCAACGGCGCACAACCCAAGACCAAGGGTTGTGACAGTATTAATTAAAGTATAGATAATAGAAACAACCGGGAGCATCACATCTATCAGGCACCTGCAAATAAAATAAATAATGTTTCTATTCAGGCAGATAGCTAGTAGAATAGTAAATTCTAGACCTAGAACAACAATATATATCTTACCTTTATTAGTGTACCTTTACCTTCATCAATCTGGCTTTCGCAAATTCACAGCGCAAGCACATCTCTCCTAAATATTACTGATAACATTATAAGAGCATTAGACAAGAAATTGTCGGTTGTCCTCGTGTCACTCGATCTTTCCAAGGCATTCAATTCAATCATGATCTTATGTGCGTTCAACTTGTTTACTATGGGTTTTACCCAACTAGCGTAGCATTTTTCCAATCTTATTTGACTGGCAGGACCCAAAGCGTGTCAGTAAATGACAAACTATCAACTGCTTGCAATGTTACATCAGGAGTACCTCAAGGCTCGTTGCTTGGTCCTATATTGTTTCTAATATATACTGCCGATCTACGTTCGTCTGCCAAATTTTGCCACATACAAGGTTATGCAGACGACACACAGATTTTACACTGTTTTGATCCAGTTGATGCAGATGTTGCTTGTAGGGAGATCAATGCTGATCTTGGGTGTATTGCTATGTATTGCAGTGAACGTGGCTTGAAGCTAAATGCGGATAAATCTGCTGTTATGTTGTTTTCGTTGGACTCTACTCGTTCAGAACTTATGCAACAACTGAAYATTACAATAAACGAGCATGCGTTGGTTTTCCAAAAAGTATTCGATGCCTTGGTGTAGTACTAGACCACAAGTTCTATGCACGGTTGAGGTTACTTTATGCTAATAAACATGTTTTGAATAAAAAACTTAAAATAAGTCTGTGTGAAGGTTTGGCGCTGTAGGTGTTTTCGTACAGTAATGTTCTGTATTATTCTTGTATAGATCATGCCTCTAGGAGCAGAATACAAAAAGCTCAGAATTCATGCTGTCAGCTAGTTAATAACCTTCGTAAATACGATCATGTCACAAGTCATTTAAAGGAGATCGGTTGGTTAAATATGGATGCTAGAATGAAATATAATCTGCTTGCTTTAGTGTACATGATCATAATTACTGGTGCGCCTGCGTACTTACGTCGGAAGTTGGTTTTTTGAGGTGACATCCACAACAGAGCAATTCGAGAAATTGACCGCCTAACAATGCCAGATCACATAACATCATTATTTTGTAGGAGCTTTACTTTTCAGTGCATAAAGTTATACAATTCCTGTAAAAGTATTTTCTCTTGCAATTCTCTGATGTACCCTGGTACCAGTAGGTTAAATGTAAGAATAGCCTTAGGCTAAATTTCGCCTAATGTGTACCATTTTCTAATAAAGACGATTATTATTATTATTATTATTGTTATTGTTATTATTATTATTATTATTATTATTATTATTATTATTATTATTATTATTATTATTATTATTATTATTATTATTATTATTATTATTATTATTATTATTATTATTATTATTATTATTATTATTATTAATATTATTATTATTATTATTATTATTATTATTATTATTATCATCATCATATACGCCCTGCATAAGAGCCTGACAGGAGTCTGGCAGGACGTATAAGCCCAGTTGCCAGTTCTGCTATGGCCAGACCTTCCACTAAAGACGACTATGATGATAGTCAATATTGAAGTCACAAGCCATTACTAAAATGTCACAAAGTAATTTTGATAAATTAGTCATTGGTCTTTGTATACTGTATACTATAGCGTATAGGTCTTAAATGCATATTTTATTTCCGCAGCTTTGGATTCTCATAGATCCTCGGACTTATTGAATTATAAATTTTGTTAGTTTTAGGCTTTGTGCGGTTAGATGCTGTATTTTTTTTCCAGTCTGTTGATGTATGTACGTATTTGTTTTTGTCTGAATAGTATGTGTGAGATCACACCCAAGTATGTCAAAACAGTTTTTACTCGGTAAAATGCTATTCATTTTAATTTGGTCCTGGTTCTTGACCTTGACCATGGCCACGGTTACATCTCCTTTTTCACTGTTTAAGGTTAAAAAGTTTAAAAATCACTAAACATCAACAACTCGACCTTTTTCGATCAATAAACTGTACTGATTGCGCATCCATCTTGAAACGTAAGAAAATGCGTTCTCAATAGTTTTACAGTGCACTGCCAACTAATTTTAAACAATTGGTTGAAATAGCAGAGATTATTGAAATGCCTGTTTTATCATTGGTTACTTATTTTTATCTATCCACATCAGGTAGAGTAAATTTGAAAGGATTAATAATTTTACCCAATTGAAAGATGGCGTTAATGCTATGCTCTGCCTAAACGTCTCCCGTCTGTAATATATATTTTCTGGACCAATTGACATACTTTTAATTTGAATACTATATGCAAGTGACAAAAAAAAACGTGATACCTTCTGTCACATGTCTAATTTAGAAATTCGTATAGGTTATTTCTATACGTTAATGTATGACATATTGTTACATTCATAAACATAATGTATAATAAGTGTGCTTTCTTAAATGACACCATTTAAAAGATATTTGTGACTTACAAGGTCGGCGTAAAACAATCGAGATCAAAGCACCGTTATTACCTAAGTAATTAACCTAAACTTTTATAAGTCGAAGGTATAAATATGCATAAACAGCGTACAACGATCGCAGGTTACTCCGAAAGGGGAGATACGTGGGTGAATAATTTATCGTTTATATGCCTCAGATTTAATTGCTGGTGTAAATACGTAATAGTGTATTTATTTGTTTTCGTTAGTGGCTGTATAAGCGGCAGTATACGTTCAAGAATGTTGTGGAACAAAAGAATTCTATGGTTTGTAGGCGTGTAGTACCTTCGTTAGCAAGTTCCGTTCACGTTTGGTTCGGTCAATATTTCTAACAAGCTGATACCGTATTTGTATATTGAAACATGAATTAGGTGGAGTACGTATGAAAATGATCACCAAGAATATCTGCTTGTTAATTTTATTAAGCTTGTTTAAAATCTTTCACTCAATCCCTGATGAGCTTCCTTATTGCAATCAAGCAAGTTTACATGATAATACGGAACCTATATAAAGTAGATACCAAAGTTTTCAGCTGGAGAAACCGCTAATTGAGCAAAATCAACGGTAATTAATTAAAGCTCGGGATATATGACTAAAAGACTTTTACATGGTATCTTAAGTTCATCGTTTTCTTAAACCTCACATATCAGACGGTCGCATATTTGGAAACTGTTTGGTTTTAGCGTTGTTGTCAAGACATAAGATTAGATCGTTGAAAAAGTTTGAGGACTAACTATAAGGTGTTTTCAATTTAACTGTACGTCAAAATTTTTAAATTTGAACTATAGGGGTCTTCATATAAACAGTTCAAGGTTTTTGCTTTGGTCGATCTTGCTCTATATCTATTTATGATGCAATGCTGAGTACATCCAATAATTACTATCAATGGGTATTAGATGTTCTTGTAAATTGCAAATGTGAAAACCAAACCTATTAAAATTTACTTAAACATAATCTTAGTAACACGATCACATATCAACTTTAAATATATTAAACTCTAGCATCTAAAATTTAGTATCATAAAATAATATATAAAATAGGTTACTGTATAGCTTAGCTTTTCTTTTACATTTCAGAACATTGTCTCATTTGTTTTGTTAAATTCTTTCAGTTTCTTTGATGCATTTGCATAACTATAGGTATAGGTGTGTGTCTACTTTTTACAAGTTACATGTAATACCTATATAGTTATTTTAAGTACATTTTTATGTCTATGACTACACTACAGTTTTTTCAATGTATTTTCAGCGCATTTTCCACAACCTCTATTTTCCGCACCTTGTCCGTCTGATGTCTATCACTTGTCACATCATAATGATATTTTGAGCTACTGTAATCACAAATTTGAAAATATACTTTTCGTTTTGAGTTATTTATTAGTATGTTTTTAATTACTAGAACTCATGAGTTACGATACGTAAATTATTGTTAGCGTGTCTTAATTTTTGAGGTTTTATAAAACTACTACATATGTTTTATTTTAACGTCAGCCCATTTATTTTTGGTCGACGGTCTATTTATGTTGTTAATTAAGCTTTTCCTCCATTATTTATTGTATTGTTAAGTTATGTATGCAAAACTTGTTAAGTTTAAACCAGAATGAACGATCGTTGGTAGGTATGTTATCAGGAATCTACTAATATATGAGAATTCTGCCCTCGTATATGATTTTTTTTAGCTTACAAGCGGGTATATTGCATACTCAAGAAATTTTTATCAGGGCTTACGCAAACAAAATGAAAATCGTATTGAGGATGTGAAAGAGAAATTTATTGGAGTGATTTACAAGGAGCTCTCTGCCTTAATGTGATCGTGAGCTCAACGTATTTTCGCATTTTTATTTACTTTCGGGGGGTGCCATGCAGTAATAACATCGGCGGGAAGAACGAAGGGGGAGCTGCTMAAACGTGACAAAATAACCCCAACATTATTGCCGTGTGCCAGGGATTCGTTTTATTTGACGTGCTGGCCTGTCAGCCTGAATAGTTCGATAAATAAGTGAAATTTACTCGACACGAGCAATAATAAATATCTGTCGGCAGAGCAAACACTGTTGCCGAAGTGTGCGAAGGGGTGGATTTTCGAACTGATTTATGAGATTTCCTCCACCCGGAATTAGCTTGTTTATTTACACCTGGTTGGTCGAACCCCATAGATGACGTGTCACGTAATCCTGGCTTGCGAAACGAAAATGATGATGCATATGTTTGGGACCAAGATATATTTAAACTTTTTAATGGCGTGGAAAAAACTGACTCCTTACTTATAAAGCACAAAATTGTAAAGTGAATTCCTATTTAAGATAATCATCAATATAGAAGAATGTATTGCAACACGCTAAGAAATATTTTACTATAAGCAACAAAAAGGTTCTATATACTCGTATGATTACTTCGTTTTAGAACAAAACATTTACACTGCCTGTAGTGTAGATCATAAAATATATTTTATTAAATTTACTTAAGCGGAAAACTGGTGAAACATTACAGCAGAAATTGTCTACAATCAGTTTGTTCTAACGGGTCATACAAAACTATACTCTTTTAAAAGATCATTACCTTATGTCAGCACTGTAGTAACTTTCACAGATCTGAGAAGAATAATTGCTCATGATGCCATAAGAAATACTATTATATTATATTTTGAAAATTGTTAATTAATTAATTAATTAATCCTTACAATAAGGATGTCATGGAGTTTGAAAATAAAGTTACTGTAGAGATCTTTACATTTTTCGGAATCTGCGGCTTCCATCTTCACGCCACAAATAGCGATCTGAAAAAAAGAAACGAAACTGAACGTTCATACACAGCAGTTGTGCTTACTCATTCAACATTTTGGAATATAAATGATTGTTCCTTAATTAATGTCACATTTTGTTTAAAATTTTTTGATACATGTGGCGATCTAATGATCTAAAAGCTTTCAAACAAGGTAGACTGTTAGTATTGTGAGGTTCTCAAGTTGGTACTACATACGACTATATTTCAAAATTTCATGGGAGGATGTTTGAAAAAAATTGTTATTGTTGCCTTTATTGGTCACATGATGTTATTGTAGATTTTGGTGAAATGGCATTTATGGACATTTATATTCTTTTATTTCCAGAATGAGACTTGGTTGAAACTGCGTTTCTCTGTCAAACGAAGGATTATATTAAGTGCTGTTTTAATGTTGTACCTACTTATTTGTATTTAATTGTTATTGTTGACATGTACAAGTTTTAGGTTGTTATTTTCTAGGACTTCACCGATTTTTTCTGATAAGTTTGGAAAATATGGTAATGGCACATATTTTTGTTTTAATTACTCTTAATTGCTGTGTTGCCATTATAATATTTGAGAATAAGATGTTTTTAAGGTTTTATTGACTAGATTTTAGTTTTTTCAACGGCTTATGTTCTGGATTCTAGTGTCCTGTACTCGATACCAATAACGGTACCTTTTTGTGACAGTGGTCCAGAAAGCAAATTAATGTAGCGTCCTGCCCATGTGATGTTTGTATACCATTCTGTCAATATTATGTGATTGCTTCCGCGATGAAAGGCCGTTTCTAAAAATTAATCTTGTTCTCTTTTGACTTATCTATTGTAAATTTTAAAGTTTTATTATACTTTTTCAATTTTCTAAACAACTCTCATGGCGTAAGATATTCGAGTACGTATCGTAAAATGAATGTTATTTCATACAAGACGGTGGGTAATTTATTTTTAATGTGTTGTAATACAAGTGGTATTACACTGGATTGCACTGGAAATGCACAGCGCAGCCATAAATGTATTGCAGTAGTTGTTGTTATATACAAAAATATGCAGAAGTTAGGCAAATTTTAGTTGTCTTTAAATTGTGTCATTGCTAATTAGGCTAGTATATAGAAATATAGCCTAATTTTGATCGTATAATTTCAAGAATTATTTCTATTTGGAGTAAGTGTATAGAGAAAAAAAGGTCAAGTGATCAATTTTTAACTTTTTGTAATGCGTTGTCTTGAAATATTGAAATTTGGAATATGCCATTAGCCTTTATTGTACGTTTCAGATTTAAACGTTATGTTGTTTAAAATACGTTCTTGCTAACAATTTTAAAACATTATAAAACGGGGATTGAATACACCCAACTATAGGTTGCAAAAGACATCCATGCTTGTGCGTTTTTTGGTAGTCAATGGGTTTTACAGGTTTAATAATAGAATTTACATTTTTGTACCTCAAACTGATTATATTATTTGCTGGGGTGTGTATTCTATTGCTAGCGTCTGTTTAATTTGATGTAGTTCAATAATTTTATCATCATAACCGCTTTCATACATTATTGTTGTTCTATTACTGTAAGAAAAGAGGTGAGTTTAGAACATGCATTGTAACAAAAAAGGTACATAGCACGACGATTTCAGTCATCGAGCAAGGCTACATAAAGAGGACGCATTCTGATGGTTATGGTTAAATAGATGTCGTTAATTTTTACCAAGTTAGGAGTTATGAATTAAAAATTACTATATAAAGGACAAAATATTCTTATAGATGGTAGCAAGAAAACGACAATAACTCATTACCTAACTGTAAAGCAAGATTTATAGCCTAATTTGACTCGTTATCCAACGGTTTCTTTAACCCAAATGTTCCTTAATTAATACCATTTCACAATGCCTACTTAGTCCTAGCTGTATTCTATATTTTGCAATGACTTTTGAAATACATTGGGTACTATTTAACCAGTTTACTACATCGTTTGTCTATTGTACCTGTCAATCTTGTCCGAAAAATTAATTGCAGCTTTTTTTAATATTGCAAAGGAAAAGCACTCTAGTTCAACGCAGTTATCTGTAGAAGTGGACATTATACGATACATGGCAGCTAGCTTTCAAGTAACTCCTACAGGTAACTTCTTCGAAAAGGAATAACAGCCATACCATTACTATCAAGACGTTAGGTTCAACAAAAGGCGACAGGTCCTTTTATTCCATGACACGCTGTTAGGTGAGCTTTTGTGAGCGGTTGCGCGACGCTAAGAGGTCGCCACAGGGCGTCAAAGTGTAAATCGTATGTGCTACATCACTGTCTTAAATGTGTGAGATACTGAAAGCACGATCGAATGTGATTGGATAAACGAGTTAAGTTAAATAAATTTAGCGACTTGTACAGGAATCGTTACCAAAAGCCATCAGCTTACCACATTTCCGTTAGAGATTATACATAACTTTTTCTTATATATGTGTGCTGGATATACCACTTTTTTAATTTCAAATAAGTATGGGCTTGCCCATGTTAATAAAGCCAATAGCTATACTAAACAGTACCCCAGTAAATATTGATTTTTAGACCAGTTCTTACGTTCATTATGGACGATTAAGATTTTTTTAAATAAGGAAAATTGAAGCTCACACAAATGTTTCACACGATTACATTTGTTTGAATGTGGATTACAGAACATCGTCTCATAGTTGAAGATATTGGGTAATTGACATATAGCACTGACAGTTGACGAGCACGAAGTGAGGGACTATTCGATAGAATGCGTATTTCCAGATATCCACAATACTTTATTTTTATTGAAACATTGACAGAAACGCTCATGACTAACATTTTGCTTTACTAAAATATGAAACTTGCAAAATAATAGCAACATTGTTTCGACGAAATCTTGTTTTAGTAGTAATTGATATCTATAGTGTAGAAATATTTATTTCAACGTTTGGCGTATCAAATTTCTATTATGTTTAACGTATAGTACTTATTACTGCTTCCCAAAATACATGAAATATAGTATGTTACAGTTCTTCTAACCCGATATAGTCCTTTAATTCATAAATTTGCAGGATATGTAACTTTTAAAAGCTATAGCATCAGAACGATAATATCATGCTCTTTCGATTATTTGCAAGTGAAATAACGAACACGTTTGAAAAAACATGTCATAACATAGTGTTTGCTGTCGAATATATCCACAAAACTTCATCTTCGCCTATGTGGTAAATCGGCGAGCTGTATTAAAATTACGTACGAGATTTCGTACGGTTCGCGTAAAATTTAATTAAAGGGATTTAAAAGTTGTCGAAGCGCAACCAGCCAAGCGGTGCATGTCCTCGACGGGTCCTCGGGGATAATTTTGGATCCCTCATTAGCCGGGTCCGGTCTAATTGAGCTTCTGGACTCCGCGGTCCAATTAGAAACATGGACAAGAGTTATTATAATTGTAATGGCGCCCTTTGACCCTCTGAACGTGAAGGTGACCCTTCAAAGTGGGCGTTTAATGTAGAGCATCGTATTGTGAACACGTTGGCGCAGTCCATATACTTTTAATGTTACTGCAGTTAATKTATAAACTCCATATGGCACTATTTATTATCAAAATTAGAACTAGTGTGTCAAGCTTTGTAGTTTACAATTTCTTTATAGATATACAAAATATATAAATATTGATTATAACTAAGATCCTCCCCAACATTATTTTTCTGTTAGAGCATTCTTTTGAGATCAAAATAAAGTAGGTTGTTAGGTAAAGCCCAATGAGTCGCTCTGTACATTGAAAAGAACATCGTGAGTCAAGGCAGATTTGGTGTCTTGATGATTATGAACTGAGAAACTTGAAAACCAAACTGTTAATAAGAACAAGAAACACAAAACCGTCTAATGTTTGATGAGCTTTTAAACAATAATAACTGGATTTGTCTCTAAAAAGAATTCTTGTTCCTTTATTAGTTTATGTCTACAGGATAACACAATAAGTGACCGGTGTGAAAACAGCAGCCAAAACACAGCAGTCTAAATTTCCGAATGTATCCGAACGTACCACAGAAGTAGTAAAAATAGAGCGCTTTACTGTCAGACCCATCATCAAAATTAAGGATAAATATATTAGGTATACAGGTTCAGGCGAAATGCTAAATAACTAATACTAGCTGTAAATAAAACCAAATAAACTAATATTATAACGGGCATTAGAGATTGTGCCACGCTAAAACCCCTCATAAAACAGCACTGACTATTTAAATATGGATCCGTACATACAAATCTAATTAAACTTTAAGAAAAAAAACAAGCACTATTAGAGCAACTAATTGCGCATAAAAAGACTTTTTGCCAAGCATGCCTTGGTTGCGAAAAAAATTAATCTTGCTTTTTGGAAATACACAGCGGTGAATAATAAACATGGACGCGCACATACGAATCCAATAAAATTTTGAGAAAAGAACAAGCACTGTTAAAGAAACTAATTGCGCATAAAAAGATTTTTTGCAAAGCACGCCTTGGTCGCGAAAAAAATTAATTTTGGTTTTTGGAAATAAACAGGGTTGAATATTAAACATGGACGCGCACATATGAATCCAATGAAACTTTGAGAAAAGAACAACTACTGTTAGAGAAACTAATTGCGCATAAAAAGAATTTTTGCAAAGCATGCCTTGGTCTCGAAAAAAAATAATTTTGGTTTTTGGAAATAAACAGGGTTGAATATTAAACATGGACGCGCACATACGAATCCAATGAAACTTTGAGAAAAGAACAACCACTGTTAGAGAAACTAATTGCGCATAAAAATATTTTTTGCAAAGCGTGCCTTGGACGCGAAAAAAATTAATTTTGGTTTTTGGAAATATACAGGGTTGAATATTAAACATGGACGCGCACATACGAATCCAATGAAACTTTGAGAAAAGAGCAACCACTGTTAGGGAAACTAATTGCGCACAAAAAGATTTTTTGCAAAGCGTGCCTTGGTCGCGAAAAAAATTAATTTTGGTTTTTGGAAATGTACAGGGTTGAATATTAAACATGGACGCGCACATACGAATCCAATGAAACTTTGAGAAAAGAACAACCACTGTTAGAGAAACTAATTGCGCATAAAAATATTTTTTGCAAAGCGTGCCTTGGTCGCGAAAAAAATTAATTTTGGTTTTTGGAAATATACAGGGTTGAATATTAAACATGGACGCGCACATACGAATCCAATGAAACTTTGAGAAAAGAACAACCACTTTTAGAGAAACTAATTGCGCACAAAAAGATTTTTTGCAAAGCGTGCCTTGGTTGCGAAAAAAAATAATTTTKGTTTTTGGAAATATACAGAGTTGAATATTAAACATGGACGCGCACATACGAATCCAATGAAACTCTGAGAAAAGAACAACCACTGTTAGAGAAACTAATTGCGCACAAAAAGATTTTTTGCAAAGCATGCCTTGGTCTCGAAAAAAAATAATTTTGGTTTTTGGAAATAAACAGGGTTGAATATTAAACATGGACGCGCACATACGAATCCAATGAACCTTTGAGAAAAGAACAACCACTGTTAGAGAAACTAATTGCGCACAAAAAAATTTTTTGCAAAGCGTGCCTTGGTCGCAAAAAAAATAATTTTGGTTTTTGGAAATATACAGGGTTGAATATTAAACATGGACGCGCACATACGAATCCAATGAAACTTTGAGAAAAGAACAACCACTGTTAGAGAAACTAATTGCGCACAAAAAGATTTTTAGCAAAGCGTGCCTTGGTTGCGAAAAAAATTAATTTTGGTTCTTGGAAATATACAGGGTTGAATATTAAACATAGACGCGCACATACGAATCCAAAGAAATTTTGAGAAAAGAACAAGCACTGTTAAAGAAACTAGCTGCGCATAAAAATATTTTTTGCAAAGCGTGCCTTGGTCGCAAAAAAAATAATTTTTGTTTTTGGAAATATACAGGGTTGAATATTAAACATGGACGCGCACATACGAATCCAATGAAACTTTGAGAAAAAAACAACCACTGTTAAAGAAACTACTTGCGCACAAAAAGATTTTTTGCAAAGCGTGCCTTGGTCGCGAAAAAAATTAATTTTGGTTTTTGGAAATATACAGGGTTGAATATTAAACATGGACGCGCACATGCGAATCCAATGAACCTTTGAGAAAAGAACAACCACTGTTAGAGAAACTAATTGCGCACAATAAGATTTTTTGCAAAGCGTGCCTTGGTTGCGAAAAAAAATTAATTTTGGTTTTTGGAAATATACAGGGTTGAATATTAAACATGGACGCACACATACGAATCCAATGAAATTTTGAGAAAAGAACAAGCACTGTTAAAGAAACTAGCTGCGCATAAAAAGATTTTTTGCAAAGCATGCCTTAGTTTCGAAAAAAAATTAATTTTGTTTTTTGGAAATAAACAGGATTGAATATTAAACATGAACGCGCACATACGAATCCAATGAAACTTTGAGAAAAGAACAACCACTGTTAGAGAAACTAATTGCGCACAAAAAGATTTTTTGCAAAGCGTGCCTTGGTCGAGAAAAAAATTAATTTTGGTTTTTGGAAATATACAGGGTTGAATATTAAACATGGACGCGTACATACGAATCCAATGAACCTTTGAGAAAAGAACAACCACTGTTAGAGAAACTAATTGCGCACAATAAGATTTTTTGCAAAGCGTGCCTTGGTTGCGAAAAAAAAATTAAATTTGGTTTTTGGAAATATACAGGGTTGAATATTAAACATGGACGAGCACATACGAATCCAATGAAATTTTGAGAAAAGAACAAGCACTGTTAAAGAAACTCGCTGCGCATAAAAMGATTTTTTGCAAAGCATGCCTTGGTTTCTAAAAAAATTAATTTTTGTTTTTGGAAATAAACAGGGTTGAATATTAAACATGAACGCGCACATACGAATCCAATGAAACTTTGAGAAAAGAACAAGCACTGTTACACAAACTAATTGCGCACAAAAATATTTTTTGCAAACCGTGCCTTGGTCGCGAAAAAAAAAATAATTTTGGTTTTTAGAAATATACAGGGTTGAATATTAAACATGGACGCGCACATACGAATCCAATGAAACTTTGAGAAAAGAACAACCACTGTTAGAGAAACTAATTGCGCACAAAAAGATTTTTTGCAAAGCGTGCCTTGGTCGCGAAAAAAATCTTTTTGAGCGCAATTAGTTTCTCTAACAGTGGTTGTTATTTTCTCAAAGTTTCATTGGATTCGTATGTGCGCATCCATGTTTAATATTCAACCCTGTTTATTTCCAAAAACCAAAATTATTTTTTTGGAGACTAAGGCATGCTTTGCAAAAAATCTTTTTATGCGCAATTAGTTTCTCTAACAGTGGTTGTTCTTTTCTCAAAGTTTCATTGGATTCGTATGTGCCCGTCCATGTTTAATATTCAATCCTGGTTATTTCCAAAAAGCAAAATTATTTTTTTCGAGACCAAGGCATGCTTTGCAAAAAATCTTTTTATGCGCAATTAGTTTCTCTAACAGTAGTCGTTCTTTTCTTAAAGTTTCATTGGATTCATATGTGCGCGTCCATGTTTAATATTCAACCCTGTTTATTTCCAAAAACCAAAATTAATTTTTTTCGCGACCAAGGCGTGCTTTGCAAAAAATCTTTTTATGCGAAATTAGTTTCTTTAACAGTGCTTGTTCTTTTCTCAAAATATTATTGGATTCGTATGTGCGAGTCCATGTTTATTATTCACCGCTGTGTATTTCCAAAAAGCAAGATTATTTTTTTTCGCAACCAAGGCATGCTTTGCAAAAATTCTTTTTATGCGCAATTAGTTGCTCTAATAGTGCTTGTTTTTTTCTTAAAGTTTAATTAGATTTGTATGTACGGATCCATATTTAAATAGTCAGTGCTCTTTTATGAGGGGTTTTAGCGTGGCACAAACTTTAATGCCCGTTATATAAATAATATTTGTTTATTTGGCTTTATTTATAGCTAGTATTAGTTATTCAGCATTTCCCCTGAACCTGTATACCTAATATATTTATCCTGAATTTTGATGATGGGTCTGACCGAAAAGGGCTCTATTTTTACTACTTCTGTGGTACGTTCGGATACATTCGGAAATTTAGGCTGCTGTGTTTTGGCTGCTGTTTTCACACCGGTCAATAAGTGGGAATTCGTTCTATAATGAAAGCATAGTTGAACTGTACTGTACTGTAAGTTGTACACAATCAAGTAAAAATGTTTTGAAATATGTCGGACTTAACGCTATACCGGAAGTGAACCTTGTTTATTAGTGTATTTTTTTAACTTCGCATTGAAAATAATTGCTAATTTCGTTATAACACATTTGGTCTAAGTAATACCAACGTAAAAATTTTCGTAATTAAAGCAGTATTGCTTTATCTGGAATTCGCTTCTGAAAGGAATAACCTTATTCTCTCCTTAGAACGGGTACTTTCTTTTGAATATAATTTATGGATGCCAATATTTATTAATCCAAACACAATTAATTCCTTTTAATGAAACACTATATTCCTCTCATCATGTAGCATCAAAAGTTGCTGACATCTGCCACCAACAGTTTATGAGAAATTTACGTTTTTTTTTTTGTAAAAATTTCAAATCAAAAGCTGAAGGTGACGCTTAGGGAGTTTTGTCTTGTTGCAGAAGTGTCGTTTCATTGTCATATCAGCTTATCGCTTGTTGTGGATTAGTGACTCTGGCCTCAAATCTAAATAGGTAGTAGAAGATGTATGCACAAGAAGATCTAGTTAACATGATTTATTCCTTAGGTAACACGGAAGTATTTAATTACTTTCTCAACAATATACGTGCAAAGTTTTCCTGGCCGCAGACGTACAAATTCAGTTGCATTCGTGTATTTGAAAGATGAATTTGATAGAGTTGGCTGTACAAAATGCGAGAAGAAAGGACAAAATCTGTGACACATGTAGAAAACGATGTCCGAGTAGCTGCTGTTGTTGATCAAGGTCCTCCTTTAAACGTCAGAGAAGTTACTAAATAAGTCAAGAATTACTGCATATTGTCTAAATTGGCCTTACGCAAACTTGAACACAAAAATGACTTTATAACATTTTGTGTACCTACAGTTCAAGCTACATTTCACAAAACACTGTCAGGGCATAACTATTATTACAGTACTGAGAATCCTCAATGGATAAGGCTCTTAGACTATTTACATAAGTGGTCTTTGAATTTATGGCGTGGCATCATTGGACGATACACATTTAAATCTGGGTTTTTTCGATGGAAATGTCAACGGGAATCTCTAGTTACAGTTTTTGCAAGACGATTCGGCAGATTTTTTTAATGTTTCGCTTGCTATTATTTCAAACAAATAGATTGGAAGAGACGGTCCTACACCATGACTAGCGCGATCTCCAGATTTAACTAAACTTAATTTCTTTTTGTGGGAAAACGTGAAGCAATTGGTTATTAAGAACCACCAACTACTGGGGATATTATGACGGGCACATTCGTCATACCTGTTAAAGCGCAGTCGAAAAAATTTAATAAGTGTGAACAACACTTTATTAAAGCTGTTGCACGTTTGTTATCTTGAAGCTGGTGTTTATGCGGAGCACTTAATCTAATGGTTTCTTATTATGCGTTTTCTGAAATATGATGTGTTAAAACCATAATTTTATTGTTTAATTGGTAAATTAATGTTTTTCGAGTTTTGCATTAAACTCTCAAGTTCACTAAGTTGCTACCACGGTTACTAACGTGACTGCTTAAAGTCCTAAAGTTAAAATATGTAACGACGGTAGGTACACTAGGAGTATTGCTGAAAAATCCTGATAATTGTGAAAACGATTATATTTCTGCGACAAGAGAAAATTCGCCAATCATCATTCACATCAGCTTTCCAGAATACGAAAATTTCTCAAAAACCATTAGTGGCAGATACCAACATCTTGATTTCATTTCGGAGATTTACAAAAATGGCGCTTTATACTATAAACGTCGAATTTTGTACAAAATGTAAAATAACTGGAATAGTGCTACTTAGACTAAATGTACTATTAACAAACCGGTCTTTATTTACAATGCGAATTTAAAAAATGCAATAATAAACAGGGTGTTCCATTTAAAATAAGAAAGTTTGTGTCCACTTCCAATATAACCGCAAATTCGCCATCTAAAACCATATAGTATCCAAACTACAGATAAACTACACACCCTTAAAAACACAAGCATCTACGGAACAAGAACACACAAACACACAATATACAGTATACACCGCAAACAGTGTAACAATCAGTATATAGGACAAACATGACAATACTTATAACATGATATATACAACATAAACATAATAACTACACAGGTTTGAAATATCACGATCAGACTATTCACACTTTTGACTTCGATTACACCAAAATTGCTACAAACAACATAAATCTAAAAGACAATTTTTAGAAATGATACATACATATACAAAAAGACATAAGCACATGTGTAAACGACAGGTCTATATAGGACTAAGCAACACCTATTACGCTATCATTTAAACACAGGTGAACACAACCTCACCCTCAAACATAATCACACTTTCACATTTACCATCCACATAACAACAGCAATGGAACAAACTCATAGATACAAATTATGACGTTTATCAAAAATGTAAATGTCATGTTAATTTAATGTCTATTATAAAATATTCGCAAAAGACCTGAATCGGACGTCGAATAGTCATAAATTAAAAGTTTGTTTAACATATTTGGGAGTCAGCACCTACAAATACAGTCGCTAGAATAAATCAAAATAAGCTTATCTATTTTCTTATAATATACTTAATTTTATATAACTTGCATTCAAAACATTACCCATGGCAGAAATTCTACGTAACTATTTCACAAAGCACACTTGATTCTATAATAATATTGTTTCTTCGATTCTTCGTATGATCCATTATGATTCAGTGTTCAACGGAAACAGACCTGTAACTTGTAATAATTTGGTTTTAAAAATTATTACACGTGCCGCACTGAAACGGCAAAAAGCTAAGAAATTCCACACGTAACCCATACGTCCTGCACGACAAATTGGCTATTCCCAAAGCATGACGGAAAACTTGATATCAATCTAATGCGGCCGGAGCCTGCGAGTGACAGATGTCGCGCAACATTCCCCGGAGTTTGGGTCATTTGAAATTCCGGTTCCGAAAGCCATTTACATAAAAAATATTTCCGATATCAGTGATAGATAAGGGACGTTCCTTTTCAGTCCAGACGACCCAAAGTTGTGACCCGCATGCGAATTCAGTGGATTGAGCAATGGAAAGGAAGCTCTTWGATAGCGATTGCKTGGAGAGTTAKTGACAGAAAGATCGCTAATGTGAGATTGCGTTAAACGATGCCCTTGCGTGCGTGCAATTCGCTTTAGTTCACTTGCGTAATCGATGCGTGATTTAGTACTCCATTTACTATACACACTCAACTCGCGTGTCGCATAATGGTTATGAAATTTTCGGAAGCGCTTCTGTTGCTTGCTTCCAAACAACACTCTTTGTTAAAGAGGTAGAAAGAAGTATTAGTCATCAGGTGGAATTACCAACACTTACATACAGTACAAACAGGGTAGACAAGACTTAAATTATTAAATTAATGAAATAATTAAGCAATTCAGCCATCTTCCCTTTCTAATGTTAACACTCCTTCTGTCTAGTTTCTCCACTGTTCTGTCTGTTTTTGGCAATTCGTGGTATTTGTCTTTTTTCCACTTTCATCCATACAATATTTTATTAGTACCTCAGTATTACTATTTTTAAATATGTTACAATGTACTTCACTTCCCTACTCTTGGCCATAAGTCTAACACAACAAAGAGTTTTGCTTTGGCATTATCAGTCGCTATTGATAACTCTCCGCAGAACATTTCTTTATTGTTTCTTTTATGGTCATCGTTGGGATAATGCATCATAATTATGTTATTTTGTGTGTAATTATTTTTATTTGCTTCTACTACAAGTAATCACTGCCAGAACTTTAAAGTTCACAATGTTGTCCACTACTTTTATAGGTATTGCACATATACGTGACAGTGGTAGCCCGCAATTCCATTTTTGCTTATAAACCAGGAGTTGTCCTTTAAACATTTTTTCTGTAAAGCTTACCTATCCCGTGTTACATTTTTCCACTTTAATACTTTTTATCGATTAGTCTTTCTTKTAGTTTCCCTGCTGTTTGCTTTGTTGATTAGGGTTTATTCGCCATAAGAACTTGTAGTTATATTGTTTATAGTTCTTTATGGACTTCTGTAATTTAAACTTTGATAGATAAATGTTCGTTAATTAATATATTATTACATTATTCCTCTTCTTATTACATTGCAGTTCTCATATTTCGATATTTGTATTATCATTTTTCCTTGTTTTAGGTGTATGATCCCCTTTTTAAGTTCCTTTTGCTCCTTTTGTGTTCTTTATAGTTTCAGTATCTGCACCGCATCTTGTATGTTGCATGAACCATTCGATATCGCTTTTTTGTGTTTTGCTGACGTTCTCATAAGGTTTTTGCTTAAAACAATTGCGTCGCCTGTGGAACTATTTTCACATTCTGTATTGCGTGTGTATTGCTTCGAGTATTGCAGAGACGAAAACATGTCCAGGTTGAGCCTTCGAAAGGAATTTATTAATCTCCAAAATAGTTGATATTCAGTCAGTAATTTTTCTATGACTATTTACCACTTACATCACCTTGCCTTATCTTGCAATACTACCAAATTTTCTAGCATATCACCTTGTCACATTTGGTCAATTTACGACTAGTTTCGCCCTACTTTGGGCTCCTTAGGTAGGAATATCGAGTACACTGACCGCAGCATGCGGAATGTATGTAAGTGAGAGCCAAATCCTTCAGCGCCATCTAGACCGAATACCGCATACTAGGTAGATTGCAACTATGGTAACCACTTACACCCTAGTTCAGGTTCCTATCGATGTCACATTATTATTTGTTATACTTCAGAATATTAGAATAATTCACACCGTAATTATCATGCCCTGCACACCCCATTAAGTCTGTTAGATCTTGGATTCTAACAAATATATGTTAACAACGCGATCTGGCACGAAGTCACACACTAGACATCAGTTGTACACCACATAAACAGGGTAACAATACATTTATAGTTACATTGTGACAGAGACATTGTTGTTAAAAATGCTCATGTGTGATTAATTCCGAATAAACTCTATATTTATTGGACAATATCGGTCAATATTTGAGTAGGTATTGAAAATTTTGCGTGTGAGACGGTGAGAATTTGTTAAATTTAATTCCGCTGATGAAACCTTGAACGTTCAGTTCCTAAGTCACAAATAATGTTTACCTATTCGAAATGGTGGTTCATAGACATTAACTTGGTGGAATGGCGTACTTTAGAGTCAATCATCTTGTATTGTTGGATTGCTGGTGTTCCACCAGCTTTATATTCATAATAGATATAATAGGGTAAGCCACCCTAAAATATTCTATTTATTGTGTTCACTTAAGGTTCATTGTAGGGGTAAAGACAGAGCCTGGCATTCACTTAATAAATAATATAACAGGAACTGGCAAATCTTCAAAAACCAATAATTCTTCAAAAACATAGATGCCACCGGTTTCGAGCACAAATGCATTTAAGAGTTAAGCCCGGGCGAATAAAGTTAGCTAACAAGATTAAGCTACCTTTTAAACAGAATGACGATGTAAGGCCAACCCATTTTTTAGGAGCCAGTTACAAGTTCCTTTCTTCTAAGTCATTTATTGGATTTACTCAAACAAGGTTCCTTCAATTATTCGGCGATTGGTTCATGCTTCTAGCAGTTCCGCCTTCCTAGACAATCAAAGGTGGATGAACGATTCATATTGTTACGAATACAGGCTGCGTATTTCTGACTATCTTCCTTTATTTTAAAACACTTGTATTAAAAAAACTAGGTCTAAACACAGCTAGTTCAAAACACTTCTGCTTTACACCACTAATCCACCAAATCACTTTACAGCACACACTAAAAGACCTGCTTCACTAAACCTTTCGCTTGCTTGATAATCGCTATTCGAATTCAGAACTGCCCGCGCTTCCCTCCGTCGAGCTATTTATATACCCCAAAAAAAAATTCCAGAAGCGACACCTTCCAGACGTTCTCGAAGGTTCGATTGACATCACTCTCTTCAGTTTCGACATTCCTGCCATCTATCTGTCGCTAGGATCACTACTTGCAGTGTCCTACTACACCGCATCTACACGTGTCCGCAAATGGCGCTGATTCCGCAACACTACCCCCTCTTTCGAAACTGATCATCCCACCAGTTCCATTCCTCGGTATTTCTGTAGTACTCACTTATACGATTTAAATGTACCATCTTCATCCTTGATCTTGGGCTGCGCTGGATTCAGTAGACTATGTTGTTAATCCTTTTTATTACTCTATAAGGTCTTTCTCAGGATGACGACAACTCAGGCGAAAGCACAATCTCTCTACATCTTCGCGACAAGCCACCTAATCGAAACGTTCGCGTACCTTTGCCAACTTTGTTCACTCCCAGGTAGGCATCCGATGCTCCTCCATGTACCCCTTCCAATACCCGTAATACTTACTCCTTAGGCACTACCAACAACGAGGTTACATGCCTTCCATCGGTGCTCTCCCGAAGTCTCTTCAATAGGCTGTCCTCCACCCGCAAGTATTCCCACTGGGCCAACATCGGATTAGACTTTCCCAGGACACTTCCTCCTATTCAGATCGTGGTCTGTTCTCTTTTTTTCACCTAAGTATAGGACCAATATAACTATCTCCTAGCTGGGCCTTCCGGAATCTTTCAGCAGTCCTTCCTTCGCTCTTGTTGATGGTGATTCTCCTTACACTGAATTCTCCACATGGACTTCTGGCTGTAGAATCCGTGTTGTTATGATGCCTTCCTGGACGATGCTATACTCTTGAGACCATTCCGTTGCCCATGATTTCTGGAGGCAGCTTGAAGCACCATTCCGCAGTTCTTTGGGTTTCCTGCAGCGGTAGCAGTTTTGACGACCGCCAGCCTTGAATGAGTTTATCAGCTCCTTCACATTACTCACAAGCTACTTCACCAGATCGCTTTCCTAGACGACCGCTCCACATTCCTTGTAGTGATCCCAGTTGGCAGTTGAAGTCTTGTGTGCTGCCTTGATTTATAAAGCCTTTCCTAGGGTCCCCCTTCTAGCATAATAGGTGGTCAGCAACAGCACGTTCCTCACGGTATCGTCCCTGACGCCATCAATGAATTATCGCGTTGCGATATCCTCCAGAAGTTCAAGCGGAGAAGTTGGATATGTCCTGATATTTTCTTACGTCTGCTGCAAAATCCTGTAGAGTTTCGCCGACGTTCGGCTAGCGAGTTCTCAGCCGTACGCGAAACAGTTGCTGCAAGTGTTGTTCTCCAAACTGGTTCTAGCGCTGTAGATAGCTTGCACATTTGTTATCTTCAAGCTGGTGTTTATGCGTAACACTTATTCTAATGGTTTCTTAT
This sequence comes from Rhyzopertha dominica, assembly GCA_025024175.1. Classification (NCBI taxonomy): domain Eukaryota; kingdom Metazoa; phylum Arthropoda; class Insecta; order Coleoptera; family Bostrichidae; genus Rhyzopertha; species Rhyzopertha dominica. The sequence goes on from QCXZ01000041.1 coordinate 22,548,862, forward strand.
TATCCGATTTCTAAAATATGATCCGTTAAAACCATCATTTTATTGTTTAATTGGTCAATTATTGTTTTCCGAGTTTATCAGCTCCTTCACATTACTCACAAGCTATTTCATCAGATCGCTTTCCTCGAGGAGTGCTCCACATTCCTTGTAGTGATCCTGGTTGGCAGCTGAAGTCTTGTGTGCTGCACTGATTTATAAAGCCTCACCTAGGGTCTCCTTCCTAGCATAATAGGTGGTCAGAAGCAGCACGTTCCTAACGGTATCATCCCTGACGCCATCAATAAAATATCGCGTGGCGATCTCCTCCAGAAGTTCAAGCGGAGCAGTTGGATATGCCCTGATATCTCATTACGTCTGCTGCAAAATCCCGCAGAGTTTCGCTGACGTTTTGCTAGCGAGTCCTCAGCTATACGCGAAACAGTTGTTGCAAGAGTTGTTCTCCAAACCGCAGTTCTAGCGCTGTAGATAGCTTGTGGTAATCCTCCCGGTCGGTTGCAGGTAACGTGCGAAGCAAATCCAGTGCTAGTCCACGCAGAGGAATAATCAAAACTGTAGCTCTCTCTTGATCGTTCCAGTTGTCTAGTCTACCAGCCGAGCCGCCTCAAACTGCATCTTGTAAGTCTTAACACGTTTGCCCATCATACGGCGGTGGTAATACTTTGCAGCTTCCAAATACTGGTGAAAACGTAGATCCCTGGCACATCCTTTTTTCCATGTCCAATTTCAAAACCGAGATCGGTTCTTCACGCGACCGACTTTCTCTTCGACTGTTGTCTTAATGTCAACTGCTTCACTAAGCCCTTCCCTCGCTTGATAATCGAATTCAGAACTGGCCGCGCTTCTCTCCGTCGGGCTATTTATACTTCCATCGAAAATTCCAGAAGCGACACCTTCCAGACGTTCTCGAACTCTCTGGAGTTTCGACATTCCTGCCATCTGTCTGTCGCTACGATCACTACTTGCAGTATCCTACTACATCGCATCTACACGCCTACGACTCCCCTCCACAGATGGCGCTGATTGCGCAACATTATACATGAAATAGTCGTAGAAAATTAGTTAAGTTACCTATGTGCTTGCCAGATCTCATAAGACGTGACGCCTTCGAAATATATAGGTACAATTTTCTTATTAAAAACATCCGATTGAATTGTCGCAAGAATGCAACTGGTGTAAGTGCAAATATTCTGCCTACGCCTACTCCAGAACGTGCACTTTTGTTACCCATAGCGTGTCCCAAATTTCGTATCCGTATCGCAAACAGTTTTTGAAATACTTAAAAAGTATAAAGAATTGAACACCCCGTATCCTGGAAACGAAGCGATTTCGGTTCTAATTTAATTAAGTCATTTATGGACTKTACATCCCCTGCAAGTTKGTCGGTATGTCTATGAAACTCCCTGTATGCTTCACAAGATTACAGTAGTAATGGGTTTGTATAAATGATTCATGCAGCCAGGGCGCTTATGGAAATTATATAKTAAATCAATTTGCCGCCTCTCAGGAACGTGACGTGACCTGTCATCTGTCGATTTTTGAATTATTTGATATATTTTAATATGAGAAAATGCCCGTGAGTGTGTATTTTCAACATATTCTGTAGGTTGCAGAAAGCTCACATTTAGGAGCTATGGTGTTACATTGATCTGCAACCTTCACTACTATCGCCGTACATATTGTACCTTGACAGCAGTTACAAAAAGGCCGCACAAAGAATTCTAAAATCAACGCCGCCCGCGTTCCATGAATCATTTATAGAAACCCTGTGCTTTAAAATTACACGACTACATGATATAAATATTTTAGAAAATAATTAAGGGACAACTTAATGGAATTCCGAATGTAAAATTATCATAATGTCCGAGAAATCTTTATTTCCGTTAAATCTGCCCCTGAAGCATTTCTTAATGTAATCGTTGTTAGAAGGCGATGTGTTGCAACAAAATCTAATTTTACTTTCTAAAATAAGTAACTACTTGCTATTCATCAAGTTACACTTTACAGATGCCAAGAGAATTAACACAAGGCACCAAGAAAACTCTCGCAAGCCGATTTAATACTTGCTCATTTTCTAGTAATATTTCATCCCGTTTAATTGGATTTCAAGTATTCGCGTCTGCATAAACTAGATAGCGTGGATCAATTATATCATAAAAAGCAGCGGACTCTGGATGGAGCGATTCCTTTAAGAGAAGATCCGTTTTATCTCGGACGACGTCGAACGGTGAGCCGGCGAGCAATTAATAAAATAAATAAATGCATTTCTTAATGGTGTTTTTATCTCCTGATATACTCTCCTCATATTCAATAATTTAGATTCCGGTTTAACGTCTCTGTTAGTGAAGTTAGTTAGCCTTGCACGTTAACGAACGCCTCATTAATCATTTTCTTCGTGAAACAAAAGGGGTCTTGGCTGCTGTATGCTGCCGGGGCGTTCCCTCCTCAAATATTTAAGCTACATAATGATAGCGCAGATTAGTCTGGGACTACCGCTTCCGCCTTGCAATGTGGGTTAGTAATCTATTATAGGTACCAACTTAAATTCTTTCCATTCTATATAAGGGTTCGAGTGCAATCCATTCTCTACAAATTTTTTATACGTTGAATGGTTTTTGAGATGGAGAGCGATGAGTGGTGAGCGCGCCGCTTAGATGTCATAGAACAAGGTCAGTCATGATTCCCAATTCATAATATGGTAAGATGTAAGATATTAATTTTATTTCGTTACAAAATTATCCATCAGATAAGCCTACTCATAAATATTATGCGTAATATGTCGTGGAAAATAGTATTCCCAATATGATTCCCCATATACGATGGTAAGAAGTGCCCCCGCTGGAATTTGGCTCAAATTGACATATATTGTTCCCAATTAAGGGTATATGTCGCACACCTAATTACACACCCCAATTCCACCCCGTTGTCCAGTTTTTGCCATTCAACCCTTAATATTTAACATTTTTTCTCAAAAATTGTCAGAGATAAAAATCTAAAAAAAATTCAATTAATGTAATTCTATAAGGTCTATTCTTAAAAAAAATTAAAACCCTCCAGCGTTACTACCCTTAAAGTTATTAGTTGCAACCACCCTTCGGTGGTGTTTTTTTAATCATGTTTTTAGAGCGACCACTTTCTTTTTCCTATTAAAATAATCACCCATACATGGACTATTCACAGTAATTTTTCTGTCACTGTAAAAATGGTACTAAGGGGGTAAAATAATTATTTTGTCTACTTACCACAACCACATCCTAGGAGGCCACAGATGAACTCAGCAACTAGTAGTTATATAACAAGAGTAATTTAATAGATAATCATGAAAGACATAGGAAAAAATGGACTAAGGTAGTTTGATAAGGTTTATTCCTAAAAAAATAATTATTTTGTCTACTTACCACAATCACATCTTAGGAGGCCACAGAAGAACTCAGCAACATAGTAGTTGTATAATAACAGTAATTTAAAAAATAACCATGAAATACATATAGAAAATGGACTATAAGGTAGTTTGATAAGGTTTATTCTTAAAAAAATAACATCTCTCTGCCGTTACTACCCTTAAAGTTATGGGGTACAACCCTCTTCCTGGGATGTTTTTTAATAATGTTTTTGAGTGACCACTTTCTTTCCTCTTTTAAAATAATCATTTATATATGTCTTATATACAGTATTTTATTTGTCTCTGAAAAAAGATGGTACTAAGGGGGTAAAATAATTATTTTGTGTATTTATCACAATCACATCCTAGAAGGCCACATAAGTACCCAGCAGCAAAGTAATTCTATACTTAATAACAGTGAATTAAATAATAATAAGGTAACACATAAGCATATTGCAAAAATACAAAGAATGTACAAATAGTTATGTAGACAGATATATGCAGGCACACATAAATTCCTCATACAATGTACGTATATTATTATTTAGTAATTGCAGCGTTTTTCAAACTGTGGTCTGCGGACCCACTGGGGGTCACTGTAGTGGGATAAAAAACACAAAAACAAATAATATTGATCGTTATTTTCTACAGTTTCTTATCTACAAAACCGCACCGTCCAAATTAAACAACTAAGAAATTTTTTTTGTTTTTTCAAATCCTGATGAAGCGGTTTACTACACTTGTTGTGTGTCAACATTGTGCTGTTTAGTACTGGTGTTTGATTAAAATGTGCGGCGCGTACTCATTTGTGTGGCATCAGTAATTTACGGAAGAGAAGAATTCGTTTTGTAACTGCCTAATCTAAAAATCTATTAGGCATTTGGCTCAACCCAATACTTGTTATTAGTTTTTCGAAAAAAGAAATATAGATTTATTTCTCGTTTTCTGTGCAAATATTTTGAAAGCACCAATACTCTGAGAATAAAAATATCAATGGAATAAATACCAATTCGTAAAGGAGACCAATTCTACGCTGGCAAGCATAACACATTACGAGATCCATATGCATTAAGTGCTATATATTAAACAAAAAATAGTACATACAAGCATTGTATCAGGCATTTATGGTCTATGTATATCTGTCTAGAATCTAGATAACTATATGTACATTTTTCATATTTTTGTAGTTTGCATATGTGTTATTATATATTTATATAATTTAAGTCACTGTTATTAAATATATAACTACTATGTTGTTAGGCACCTTTGTGGCCTCCTATGATGTGATTGTGGTAAATATACAAAATAATTATTTTACCCCCTTAGTACCATTTTTACAGGGACAAATAAAATGCTGTAAATAGCACATAAATAGATGATTCCCAGATAGATGGTTGTACGCCATAACTTTAAGGATCGTAACGGCAGAGGAATGTAATTTTTTTAAGAATAAACCTTATCAAACTATCTTATAGTCCATTTTTTATATGTATTTCATGATTTTTTTTAAATTACTGTTATTATATAATGTTGCCGAGTTCTTCTGTAGCCTCCTAGGATGTGATTGTGGTAAGTAGACAAAATAATTATTTTACCCCCTTAGTACAGCCTTTACAGCGATAAATAAAATACTGTAATTAGCATATATATAAATGATTATTTTAATAGAGAAAAGAAAGTGGTCACTCAAAAATAATATTAAAAAAACATCCCAAAAAAACGGTTGTACCCCTTAACTTTAAGGTTAGTAACTGCGGAGGGATGTTATTTTTTTAAGAATAAACCTTATCGAACTACCTTAGTCCATTTTTTTCATATGTATTTCATGATTATCTTTTAAATTACTCTTGTTATATAACCACTATGTTGCTGAGTTCATCTGTGGCCTTCTAGGATGTGATTGTGGTAAGTAGACAAAATAATTATTTTACCCCCTTAGTACCATTTTTACAGTGACAGAAAAATTACTGTGAATAATCCATATTTGGGTGATTATTTTAATAGGGAAAAGAAAGTGGTTGCTCAAAAAACACGATTAAAAATACACCCCCGAAAGAGGGTTGCACCCCATAACTTTAAGGGTAGTAACGCTAGAGGGTTGTTAATTTTTTTAGGAATAGACCTTATGGAATCACATTAATGCAATTTTTTTCAGATTTTTATCTCTGACAATTTTCGAGAAAAAAAGTTAAATGTTAAGGGTTGAATGGCAAAAACTGAAAAACGGGGTGGAATTGGGGTGTATAATTAGGTGTGTGATATATACCCTTAATTGGGAACAACATATGTCAATTTGAACCAAATTGCAGCGGGGGCACTTCTTACCATCTTATCGCACTATATATAGCCTTGAAGAAATAACTCTATTTTTTCTTGTGTGTGTAAAAGTAACCTACCGCATCCAGCGAGGAAGTGATATTATAATAAGTTGGTAATGACTGAAGTACACTTAAACTAATCGCAACCTTTTTCGATTGAAAATGAATGCTCATTTACGAAATACCCAGGATCAAGCATTTGCAGTATATTCAATGTCAATAATTTAGTTTGAGCTCGCCAGACGCCATTTACAAATTAATAGACTAGCCCACGCGCGATGCACCGTCGAAAAGGACCACACACGAAACGCAATATGTCACGGGCCAGGGAATTAAAAATTCCGGGAGCGAAATGAAACCAAGGTAGATATGTCAAGAACAAACTTTTTTTAACAGTCATTTACTTAAAGTAAAATTAGAATATATAGTGTCCGAAGTGTTTTATAAGCCTATTATTTGGCCCATTTATTTAATCACACTATTTGTCCATTGTGATAGTCTTCTAACAAAACGTAGACATTATTGCTGTGGCACTATTACACATCTTATTGGAATACCATTTAACAGGCACACATCATGAGCTCATAAACCTTTTTTGATTTAAAGTCGAGTTGTATTACGGGTTTAACACAGATCGTGCTATTGTGTGGAATGCTAAAGTTTAGGTTGGGTGCAATCACACAAAAAAAACATTTTAAATTTAAGATTCAAGCATTGTTATTACAACCTGAAATCGTAATAACTGCTAGGAAAAACTAAAAAAAAAGCTGATTTTTACTGTTGTATGGTTATCAAAGTTGCAAGTGTCGGTGGCCAGCGCCAAACTCTGTATTTGATTATTAATTCAAACCACGTGTATTGTAAAAAGTCTGTATGTCATGTATAATTTAATACATTTACAAATGAGTTAGCTATTTCTAATTATTTTTTTCACTGTTTTTGCCAAAGGGTGCTTTGTAATGAAGATTTATTGAGTATTGACGAGTTACGATCGCATATTAGTATTATTTTCTGAACCAACCAAATTTTCATAAGATATCAAMACTTAATTACCCTGATAGAAATTCTCAATTAAGGTAGTGCTTTTATAGAGAATACTTGTTAATAGGTGTTATATAAATGCAGTGAAAGCGTGCTAGAGTAACATAAAGAGCGTCTGGCAAATTTATAACCGTACTACAATAGGGGGTAGGCGATTTTTTGTTTACGAGTATTCCTTATTTATGTTTACGGTCATGGGATAATGAAAACAATCAATGAAAACCGTTCAAGAGGCAAATCTGTTTTAATAACTCAAGTAAATTCATGTTTACTACTCAATTGCATGTAAGTGGGCAGTTTACTGGATAATAAATTGCATGAGTCGTGAACACAATTCGCTTGCTGAAATTCTTCGGGCGGGTTGGCCTTTTTATCTTCATGTACCGCTACGTGTTAAATCAATAAGTCTGACTAATATTATTATGAGCATTTATGGAAGCAAAATGGCTTGACTAGACTGCACGTACCTAGTCCGTTTTTTTAATATTTGAATTGCCACTTGATAGAATGTTTGTATGGTAATTGTTTTTAGCTTTGACATAGGATGATTGTCAATCATTTTAGTCACGTGAATAGCCTTGGGCTCGCAGCTACTTTTATACTGCACTTACTTTAAATTGTGAGAATAAATTAATAGTAATATTTGTGTGGATAGCCCACACGCTATGACTTGCAGGTCTTATTTGACAAGTAAGAGTCGCTAACAGTTCCCCAATAAATCTCAGGCTAGTCCGAAATTTTGACGTGGACGTACCGTTTTAATAGTAAATTTAGGCTTGTCCACCATCCGGCTGTAATTAATCAATCATTGCCGCTGAAGTCAGCAATTAAGTTGTCATTTTGCTGCTCAGGCTACGAGAGCAAGCGCGAGATCGCCATAATGCGCCGAGCGTTTTACAAAAGAGTGCTGCACAAAGCAAGTGACATATATGCAACAGAGAATTAGTGAGTAATTTCCAGCCGAAATGCTTTGTCCGGGAGCTTTCGATTTAATTAAAGTCCGTCATTTAAGTGTACTAATTAGTATCTATGTCCGTAACCGAGAGGAACTGCAACGGTTTAAAAGTTTTCCGCAATTTGGAAAACTTCCATTTCCGGATTCACGGACCAATTTTGCCTTGATTACCGTGTGGATAAGCGCTCACCGAACATGTTCAATTACAGATATTGGCTTGCTGCGCAATTTCGAGATTTAGTTTTTCATCATTATCAACTCCAGCGAGAGATGTGTGCCTGTAGAGTCAAAGCAATGCAATCTATTTTTAATTTGTTTATATCATGATCACTGTTAAATTTGATTAGTGTGGTGCGCAGTTGTTTTTATAAAAAGTGACGGATGACGTCGAAAATGTCGAGAAGACAAAAAAGTTTATCGCAACATTGTTCATTCCCGCATTAAAATATTATATATTCTGAATATGACATGCATTATGGATATGGATGGATGGATCATGGATGAAAATGTTTGACTTGCCGCTACTAATAGCAGTTGCTAACTGCATAAAGTAAAAATTATAATAGCAAGCAAACAGTAGGTTTATCAACAAAGAATAAAACTTGTCGTAGTAGGTAACGTAGGCCAATTTTTTAAGTTATCACAAAATACTAAAGCGTTTCAACTAATTACATGCCTCGAAGTAGCAAAGAAAGGTAATAAAAATTGTATTTTTGGAAATAATTCGTTGTACCTTCATATGGTGCAAAATAGAAACGAAAATACAGTCCACTGACATTACGAGTACAATAAAGTGCAGTAAATTATGATACATGAAGCTATAGTTAGCAGTATCCACAACATTAAAACTTTAATTAGAATTTTGAACATGAATGGACTGTAAACCAAATACATTTTTTTTCTCCTCGCTTTCGCGGTTATTTTATTCGTGACACTGGTTTTCATTGTCTTTTCTAGACATGAATCTGGTTAATCTTTGCTGTTTGTAGATACCAGCCGGACTTCTTTATTGTAATATTATAGTATAGACTATCACATAAAAAAAATTCTGGAGAGAAAACAGGGACGTAATTTTCTATTTTCGCAGATTTGTAGATGTCGTCATCAGATTCATTTGCTAATTTCATAAATAACCAAACTTATTTTTTACTATTCTTAATAATCAATTTTTATATAATCAAGCATGTTAAATAATGGTAGTCTCCAGAGTTCGTTCAAATTTTCCAATTAGCGGGTTTATTAGTACGCTTCAGTCAAATCATAAACTTTATTGATCAGTTTTTAGAAAATTTCAAACTCAGTAAAAATAGGTAAGTTGCATAGAATCTGTCGAAAAATTTTGCCCAGTCTAAAAAAAGGTTGCTTAAAATCATTTCAAGAACGATTAAATCGTTAATAACAAATGCAAACATTAGTTGTTATGTGTAATAGGCACATAACCAAAGCAGCAGACTCTGCAACAGCATTATTGTAACAATGGCATTTAAATGTGACTACGAGTAGTTGTCTATTACAATTGCACAGATTAATAGCATCGTCAAGATTTTCAGCCAAAAAATCAATAGCTACTTATATGAACGGTTTGTGAGCAATGAGGTTCCATTTTGATTTAATAACGCAGTAAGCTTTTGTTCCGTTTCTGTCCCAAAGAAGCGTAATAGCTTGTTTGCCGTAATCCTACCGGTTGTCTAAGCTTTAGGCGCAGGTAATACCGGCTGAGAACGACAAGTTCTGATCCAGTTTTAATTGCGGCCGATTTGCTGGCAGACAATCCTGCCTTGTAATTACATACACAGATGCAAACGACGTTATAGATCAGCCATTCGATTTCCATTTGAAATGTGTAAGATGGCGATTCACGCTTTGCTCGATAAATCAGTACAGATAACAGGGATGGTCTTGGAACGGTAATTGTTTAGCTGCGGCGATTATATTTGTAGATAGTTTGATCTAGGTGGCGAAACTTCAGTAATATAAAAAATGTTTGTTTCAAAGCATTGTGTGCACTTCTCGCGATCAGTTAATTATTAAAGAAACACTATGAACAACAGCCAATCAACCAAAACGGTTTTCAATTCTAGGGTGTGTTCTCTCCAAGTAGGTGTGGATTTTCTTAATATGTATAAGTAGGTACATTAAAAACTAATGAAAAACTATAAGTTTTTTACGTCACGGRAKGTCGGAAATTCGACAGAMGCAGGAAAATTTATACAGGGTTTCTATAAATGATTCATGCATGGGCATGGGCGGCGTTGATTTCTGAATTCTTTGTGCCGCCTTTTTATAACTGTTGCCAAACTACAATATGCACGGCGATAGTACTGAAGGTTGTAGATTAATGTTACCCCACAGCCCCGAAATGTGACCTTTCTGCAACCTTAGGCCCGGTTGCACAAACGTGGATCAAAGTAAATCCGGGTTTAATCCTTGGTCGTTGCTACAGTAACACTAATCAGAACACCGGATTCATGAGGTTGCTAGGCAACGACCGCGGATTAAACCCGGACTAACTTTGATCCACGTTTGTGCAACCGGGCCTAAAGTTAATTATCCCACAAAACACTACAGAATATGCTGAAAATGGACACTCCCACACGTTTTCTCATTCTAAAATATATCAAATAATTCAAAAATCCACAGATGACAAGTATAAGTCATTGTATTCACTTTCCCGAGAGGCGGAAAATTAATTTAATCTATAATTTCCATAAGCGACCTCGATGCATGAAGCGTCCCGCAGTAGCAAAAATACTTTTCATTAGGACCACCGATACCTGTAGTTTGTAGCTCGAATGTGCCATAATGTACAAGTGAACTACGTATAAGGAGTTCTGAAAATATTAACACAAAATTCGCAACTTATTGTGTATCGTGTGATTTGGGATGTTTATGAAATCTCGCGATTTTCAAACTATGTTTATGTACTAGTATATTAATCGGTCGACGAGTGCAAGAAAGGATCACAGTTATTGTGTCATGGAAATGTGAAGGAACACAACGTATACGATGCATAATCAACATTGTGATCCTTGATAAATTATAGGATTGTTCTTTCACACAGACCAACCCCATCGTGAACAACATGCTTGCATCAACAATGTAAACCACGTACGTAATTACTGATCTGACAAATAAGAGATTAGCCATGGAATATAAAAAAAAACATTGTTATAAAACACAATGCACCAATGCTTAGCTAGAATACAAACCAAAACTACATACTACTGACGACCGATAAACGGTGGAGCGCTGTAAGGTAAGGGAAGGCTAACGGTGTGTTATGTCACAATCATTGGCATGATTAATTTTAATTATTAAATTAAAATGCATGTCTATGCTGTGCTGTCTACACCTCAACACCCACAGCACAGCATAGACATGCATTTTAATGTATGTTGGTTCTTGCCCGTCAGCAAAAAGTGGCGTGGGGGCCTGCTGTCAAATTGAAGTATGCAGTTGCATGCCAATTTGTCAGGCTACAGGTCAATTCCTTTAGGAAGTAGTTCCCGTTAAGGCAGCTAGGTGGCTTTGTCATCATGTCAGTGTAATGCTGACAGATGGCATTGCCATCCCAAATTCTTATTTAATTATTAAATATTTTTTCCAAAAATTTATTTTATTTGGTATTTATAGGCCTTGGCGGATATTTATAACAGCTATTTACCAAGATTCAAAATGCATGCAACTTCCCCATTTGTTGATAGACGAAGACGGTGCGAAAAACAGATGTGAACTATCATACTCCCAACATAATATGTTAATGTCATGTTAACCGTTGCACACAAATTTCATAGGCCACAAAAATTTTTCGTGAACAGAAGGCTTCGAAAGGTCTAGTGTTAAACGTAAGCTTTCAAAAGAGTCATCGTTTATTCTCCAAAGCTTGCGACTTTTTAATTTTAATGCGAGACGTTTTCCCGTTTCACCCGCTACTACCGGACTACTTCACAAGAGTGCCGGCGTCACTATATTTGTCCACAATGACAATCAGTTTGAGAATTAAAATATTAATAAGTTTAAAATTAGAATACATTTTTAAATATACTCTTACTAGTTGTACGACAGCAATATATAATGTCACTTATTTCATCGGGTACGTTTATTGCTTCCCACATGCAGGCAAGCACATGTTTTTTTAATTTATTAGAGGACTTACATAACTAGGTTTTATCGCATATCGCAATGTAATTTATATGTGAAGATAACTTCTCATAACAGCGTTGTAGTGTTTCCAAAACTACCAATTGGTAACATTTGCAATTTACTAATGTTGACTCTATCTTATTTACTTCTCATGCTATTTTCACCGACAGATGGGATGGCCTCCTTTCAATGTCTTGGACTATAAACAGCAAACTAAACGTGAATAAATATAGAAACAGATTGATCGACTTGATACTTTAAGTAGGCAGAGTCGTGGTTTATAGCCACTCAAATTGGCATTTTGGTATTATGGTTACTTGTCAGAAACGTTTTCTAAATCTRCAAAACAACCAATTACCTGTAATCGATATAAAAGTGAAAAATATTTTGATATTTTAAAGTWCGTATATTTACTAATTCGAACGTTGCCGCTAAGAAATTTAACGTATACTTTGGGAACTGTATTGATGGCTTAACTAATAATGACAATAAATAAACTAACAACATAGAGTCCATTAACAACAGTTGTATTCGAGTCTTCTACACGCGGGGAACTCTTACGTGTAGTCACATACGTATCTATTAAGCTATCATATGCTTCTGACAATATTCAATATTTCCTTTTTAAACTGGTAGTTGACAAAATAATTTATGAGCTAACATGAAATTGATTCATCGTCTCTAAACACTATGTGCTATTGTTATTCTACTTTATACATAAAACATTCAATGATGTTTCCTACATATGAGGAAGCTTGGTACCTACAATCGAGTTTTAGCTTTTGGGACGTATCAATTGGTGTTTCACAAGGGAGTTTTCTAGACTTTCTATTATTTATAACTTTAATTGATGACCTCGATTAGTACCTTGTATCGAAATCAGGAAAAAACCAACTTTCGTCATCAATTTATTGTCGAGTTACACCATTCGTCTAGTTGGTTCTCATCGCGAATGTCTCTTTCTAACGTCTATGCTCAGTATAGACATATGTCGTAACTCGACAATAAAGTGATGAAGAAAGTTGGCTCTTTCTGTCCTAGTATATAGTATAATAGAAATAATTAATGCTGATGACACCAGTATGATCGTTACTGATTAAAATCTTTCCGACCGAGTAGTAAAACGTATAAGTAAGTACAGCTGCAAAAGTGCAAAAGTATTTATAACTAAAACCGATAAAGGCCTCCTCGTTAAAGTCCATAATACTACGATTGATCAAGAAAAGTCCTGCAGATTCCTTGATCTTATAGCTGACTTAAATTTGTCGACTTTCTGCATAATAGCATTTAAAAAAACCCAATTTTCCATGTTTTATTATTCAGCATTTCAGGAACAGTGTATACATTTTGAACTCGTAAAACTCTTCTGTTGTAGTCACGTTCAACCCTAATTTAATTAAGGAACTCACTGTTAGGGTTATGTGTTTCAGAAAATTATTCTTTATATATTTTGTACTATGTTGTTTATGTTAAAGCAACAAACTGCTCGTTAGAAAGTGATGGTGTTGATTTATATCATATGGAAGTTAATAATAACAGTGATAATAAGTTGTCTATTAATAGAAACATAAATATGCAGTTGTCATATATGTACAAGAAAATATTATTCTTAACCAAAGTGCCATCTTGATATCAAAAAACGCTGATTCAGTTTACTGGAGGCAACTAATTTTAAACTAATCTAAATTAATTATAAATGAAATAAATAGAAATGAAAAAATCGAGATGATAGTCAACCGTTCCCACAGAAAGGGGCACAAAATAGTCTAAACGCAAGATCCAACCTGTAAAAGCATCAACATGCCTCAGAGCAGTACCATCATCTAATAAAACGTTAATTTGAGGTATGAGGTGCGTTTCTAACAGATTCACTACTAAATAGCATCAAAATTCAATTATCTGTCTTGATTATAAGTAATTCTTAGAGATAACGCGGAAAGCTTGTTTATATCAGAATTCGGAGTAGAAATGTGCTGAGCGTATCGCTAGAATGAAGTAAATATTAAATACTAATTAACAAAAAGCAATCGCTATATACGGGCTTACACTATGTCTCTAAATAACAACTCTTACTTGCTTAATGCTGCTTGCAGATTAAATATGACCGCTAGGAGCCCATCGGTCATGTCTATAAAATTGTATAATAAAAATTGCCATAACTTTTCTGCCGGTGGAAGAGCTTCTTTTGATTTTATTTTCTATTAKTGAACCTACTCTGACTGTAATACTGTTTCTGCTTACTTTTTTTAAATACTCTGTTATGTATATATTAATGTCTTGATGTAAACAGCATAGATGATTAAAGTAAAGCAAAATAAGCCAAAACCCTAATCCTTATGACCGCAGATAATGTATTAGATCGAAGTTTTGCATAAGCCCGCATTTTTTGACAACTATTCTAAAAACCAAAATAAAATTCTTGCATGCTTTACTTGCTTTAGCGCTTACAACTTTATACACTACCATAAACAAGTGAAAAAAGAAATGCCATTGGCATAATGAAATCTATTGCATAAAAACCTACAAACTTTGAATGTTTTTGATGTTTGGGACTAGTTTTGTACGTAAAAGGTATCTAGATATTTCGTTGAAAGTGAACAGCTACAAAAATATTTGTTGTCATATTGGACTCTTACATTATGTCTTCCTTATTTTCTTACATATTGACTGCATTGTTTATTATTACTTACATGGGCTGATTGAAACATATGTTCGGCTATACTTGTTTGAGCGGCTTAAACATCACGAACCCTAAAAGTCACGAACATCGACGTGCAAATTTGCGTCACACTCTCACCGTGCGATAAATCAGCAGCGGTAACGAGGGTCGGTTCATAAAGAAAATTATTTAACCGACAGAACATGATAAGCGATCTGAACTGCTAAAAGTTTGGCCAGGTATAAATTCCGGCTAAAACAAACACGCAATTAAATTTCAGGACGTGGCTGAGTTTACGACTGCCGTAAGTAGTAACGTATCCAGTTGTAATGAATATGWACTGAATAATAACTACGCAACTCCTACGTAACATGCAATACTKGTATATTATACCGTTTATTTATGTGAACGAAGGGTGCCGTATTTCCAGGCGCTGCTTATGGAGTGAGAGGGTAAAAGTCAGTGGCGACGTTAGAACTGTTGTGAATGATGGGTATTATTCAATTAGACCTGAGCTATATCAAGTGACACATTATGGAAAATGAAAATATAAATTGTATTTGAAATCAACAAACCGCAAACTGCACCACAAAAGTTGACGTATTTACTACATACCAATACACACCTAGAAATTTCGAAGTCACCGGTGTGTCTCAAACGGGATGGGCGTGATTTACCTTGGAGGAGGTACTTCAATCACTAAGATGATTCATCATTAAAACGTCCTTAGCAAAACAAGCTTGAAGGATAGTCGACCAAGAAAATGAATCTGTATACATAAATTTTTGATTTGTGTTCGATAAATAATATTTCGTCTCTGGAGCCCGAGCTATTATACCCTGAGTGGCACGTTGCCTTCCTGCTTCGCTAGATTCCGTCAGAACATTTCCTTAAACCTTACCCTAACACGTCTCACATGCAAAGCGACAGCTTGCACTTGCCGTTCAGTCGGCATTCTCGCCTGACAAATCCATAATAAGGACGAAACTGAGTCACGCGACCGCCTATATGGCAGTAATAGGTATTCTCGTTTTGTCATCCCAGCTCATGGAAACAGAATTGGGCAGCCCAATTCTGGTCCTTCCAGTACCGCCCATTGGCTCCGACAGCTTACTTTGAAAACATTTGTTCCCACTTTCACATCTCGCGACTCAGCAGTAAGTATCGTCAGCAGTTTACATTAGTCGTTAAGTCGAATGACCACAGCAGATTATATTTCTCTTATTCTGTGTAGCCTGTCATAAAGTTCAGATTTCTTTTTGCAATCGGGAAGCCAAACTCTGATTTTATTAGCCTTTTAACACCAAAAATACACATCGCATATCTGTCGACTTTATCCTATAGATACACCCTGTAATTTAATTTTCTACATATACTCGTATGTCTTAAATCTGAAATGTTAGCACCTTTATGTCATAGATGTGAGAAAAAATGAAATGATACTGTGAACATGACACATAAAATAGTGTTGGAAAATTATCCCACTTTTTGAGGTAGTAACCTTTTAAGTTTTCAGTTAATAGTTGCGTAATAAAAACGAAACAGAGAAGTGCCCAAAATAGTACTGTTGCTAAGTTTTTAAAGTTGCTGCGGCTTAGATACTTAAAAAAGATTGACTTTATTATTAATTACAGCATTAATCTACAGGGTTTCTATAAGTGATTCATGCAACGCGAGCGGCTTTGATTTCTGAATTATTTGTGCCACATATTTGTAACTGCTGCCAAGCAATATGCACGGCGATAGTAGGTACTGAAGATTGCAGAAGTTACAGTCACGAAATTTACGGGTATAAAGATTTTCCAACAATTTACGGTTCTATTTTTCTGTCAAAGGTAAGAAATTACAATAATTATTGGTATAGTAGGTTTGTGGTAACCTCTACAGTCTACACTTTTGCACTGTAGAAGCTTTGTGTAGTGCAGCTAATGTTTTTACCACTTATAGTTTGTGAATTTTACCAGTGCGGGAGGCTAAAAACATCTTTCAGTCTATCATAGTATAATTATTTAACAGGATTACTGTAGCTACAACCTCACAAATACGGCACATAACCTAAAAGTTATACGATACCGTGTCACCCCATAGCTCCAAAATTTGAGCTTTCTGTAACTTTAAAGTTAATTATCCCACAAAACACTACAGAATATGTTGCAAATACACACTCGCAGGCATTATTAAAATATATCAAATAATTCAAAAATCGACAGATCACAAGTTACGTCGGAAACCCAACGCTATTAGACATAAAAGACAATAAAGCTTCTCTGAGTACTTAAAATTTCTCCTAAACCACCCTGTATTTTCTGGTACTGCCTAGGGGTTTTATAAGTAAATACAATTTACCGCCGCCACTGTGTAGTCAACGTGTAATAAATTCCCTGAGTTTCAAGTTTACTTAATCTTTTGCTGTAGCGTAAAGTTCAACTTAATGTACTTAAGTTTGGAATTTCGTTGTTTAATGGTAAGAAAGCTCGCGGTGGGTTTATTAATTCTAATTAGGTCACTAAGTATAATATAGCCGTGTATTGTTCTTGCTTCTGACGGTGTTACATGGGTGATATACTTAACAACCTGCGGTATGAGTAATATCCATTCGCTTATACCAAGAAAGAAACTATATAACTCGTTAATTACGTCGTGAAATGAATTTGATGCACTTAGGCATTATAGAAGTAAAACATTCAGCAAGAACGATAAGAAGCAAATAATAATCCCAAGTAACAACACAATTCTCTCTCAGAGATCTACTTAAGCGTGGATTCCTAAGGCATTCTTGCTTCTTCTGCAAGTTTTTATTTTTTCCTGTCCACTTGTCTATTGTTTTGAAAGGGTCCCTCAAGCTTTTTATAGTAATAACGCTGATCTCGTCCTCATCTAGTTGTGACCATCTTGCACCTCGGGGAATAGCCTATTGCTTCAGCGTGCCAGTTGGTCCGGAATCTTCCATTTTCCCAACTAAACAAATTCAGTTTTCTTAAAATTTAGTTCTCAAAGTAGGTTAGTTTACATTACACTAGACAAAGCGTAAGAATATCTAATTGTTTAAAATATCTCACAAATATTAAGTTTCACCTAATGCTAGGTTAGGATACGAATTACAAACTGCTTTTATCCATTGTACATGAGTCTTTTCATTCCGTGGGAGTTGCAAAACTGTATAAGTCGATTCCTTCGTGCAGTTTATAATTTTGCACTTTTTTGGTGTTATTATTTGTGCATTTCTCAAATAATGTAAACATTTACGCACGTGTCCATACAATCGGTAGATTTCTACTTTGGTACCTAAGGCCATGTTTATATAGAATTTTATTTTACCGCTTAAGTTTATTGGACATAATACCTATTGGCCCCGCTAGATGACACTGTTTAAAGATAGTACGACACAGAACGCACCTTAAAATGGGAGGAAAGACGTGTCCAGGCCAAGAAAAAAAGCATGAAAATATCTATATTATTTCTATTATTCTTAAAATATGACAGCACACGTTAAATTAAGGATGTCCTGTGAAATGCAAGGTGGTTAACAACTCTATCACTATAACACTATGCTTTACAATTGTAATGTGGGATTAAGGTAACTATAATAAATTATTACTGTGATACAATTTGTGATATTCTATTTGCAATGCGCTTTGAACATCCACAAGGATATTTTTAAGCTGATCTCTTTTATTAGCAAACCTTCCTCTAGATACAGCTAATTTTCCCTTACACTGGAGGCATCTCAACTAAGGCAGTGGCACGTCTTCTGAAACCTGATGTTGCCTGCAGCGAGGAATAACTTACTAATCATCCTATGAAATAATTAATTATACACTTTGCTTACGCGAGGAGCTCGGTTTGTTTTATTTAGATTTAAAGGACGTTAACCGTGCCAGTGAACGTGCCTTTAATGCAGATCACACCCGGAGGTACCGCATATGCAATTAGTGATAATAGTAATAAGCATATCTTCAGAGGTCTGGGTATAATGTGGCTGAGGGTACTTTGTAGTTGACAGGTTGGCGTGCTGGCTGTTACTTCCGCGACGGCGTAACACAGATGCGTATCGCGACGTGTTCAATGGAAGCTATTCATGCAGAGGCTATTCAAAAAAGACCCTTCATTTTTTCTGTATATTGGTGTTCTAGATATACTGATAAAATAATAAACTCGTCCAAACGTGTATTAGTGACATTTGACCAAAAGTGTGTAATCGGAACATTACTTAATTATAATCTTCTATTAATCCTTATAGTATGGATACTAAGCGTTTCAACCTTGCACTTTTTATGGAAGTATACAAGTATGTTACTTGGCAGTTGTTCCTTAGACCCCTAGAAGCTGTACTCGCGAGATCGGTCCCTTACGGCTTGAAAATAGACGGTTGCTTACCTTGTAGGGGCGTAATGCCTTTTCTCCCATTTGTAACGATTCGGTCAGTGCTAAATAGGTTTTGTGAACTAGTTAAATATCGAAAATATAAAATATGAGTTATGTAAAGTATCGTTGACTACCTATCAGGCGCAAAGATGAATAACGCATGTCACGAAAACTGTCCAGGCACAAAGAAGAAAGCTTTCGTTTTTTTTCTATTCAGAAAAATATGACTAATGGGGAACATATAATTCATCAAATGCTATAAAAAATACTGCAACTTATATTTAACAGTGTTCATTACAAGCATCTCACTTTTTCACTACATGACAGCTGGGACAGTCGGCTCCTAAACCGGCAGTTTTGTTATCCACATCGGTTTCCAGCAAATTTCCTAATCGTAATTCAAACGCTGCAAGCAGTGTGCTTCCTGATAAATTGGTCGACAATAGTTTTGTTAGAGGGCATCTTGTGATGGTGAAATTGACTTCAATTGTCTCCCTTGTGCATAAATAGCTTTCAGCGGCTCTCATTGACTATATCGAGTGTCGCTGGTACATTTGTAACAAATATTTCTCCGGCTGAAAATCCCTGTTCCATACCTCCTTTGGCAACAGTCCAAATTCCTTAACACTTACGAGAAGACATTCTAGGCTTCAAATGTCGTTTCTCTCCATTTTTCCGCCAAAGCCAAAACAACGTTTCATCGGTGAAGGTGTGGAAGTGCATTTGCTAGTTTTGAGCCTGCAAGAGAGATTCGAGTTTCTAATCGGTGCCTTACACATAAATACATAGTTAGCTAGAAGTTTAAAGTAATGATAAGATTTTGTGATAAATGATCCTTGCGCATGTAGAGTCAGACAACGACCAGACGCATGCGCAATAAAGATTATATAGGAACGTCATGACAACGTCACAACAAGCAACAGGACCTGCCACACATCTTGCCACTCAGCATTCATTCGCTGCTTTACAAACGAGAAATATGGAGACTAGATAAAGGGTACGATGTCTGTGATGCCTTCCAAGTATGAGGTCCTACCTAAACACTTTGACAAAGAGTGGGTTGTGATGATATTCTGGATCTTTCCATATTATGACAGCACAAGGACATCGCTGTTAAATAAAGATTCAAATACTGCATCGGTGAAGACCTTGTCGAGCTGTATAAGCAGTATGAACGAATACCATACCTCTTCCTGATTGCAATCAGGCATGACGGGTGTAGAGGGTGAACACAGAACCGTGGAACCGAGGGTACTGTATACTCCATCTACTTGAACGAGCTCAAAAAGCTCCTGTTCGTTATCTGAGTCACGCAAGTAAAGGTTCCTACTTTGTCGTGGTATCCTTGCAGCGTGCATTATAGACATATACTGTCCAAGACCACGCTTTCCTCGTGTCGTATTTTACAAGCTGTTTTCTTATGTACGCAAGATTAGTCAAGTAGTCTCTGAAAGTAGTAGTTGAACCTAGGGTGAGCAAATGGACTAATGCAACACCATGAAATAACAGCCTGAACTGGAGAAGCTTCACTCGACATAGCATCTTTGGTTAAGGCGATGAGACAGTGGACGATGTCCGGATTTGTGCGAGAGCGCATCGTTCCCATTACGGACGATGGCGGACATGGTTGATTTTAGTATGTGAAGAATTCTTCTAGGTTTCCATCCCGATATTTGCAGGCTATGAATAGTATGCTGAGGAGGGTGTAGTCAGTTTTCGATTTTTCAACTTGGCAGTTTCTTTAGTTTAGCAAGATATCTTTGGTTCTCCCTATTCCACATAGAAAAACGATTTTGAGGTATTCACTGAGACTTTTTTTAGTTCTATATTAATAAATTCTTTTATTACACAGTGTTACGTAATGACTAACACGTATTTTTTTTATTAAGTTACAGTTTCAACTTCGACAAAGGGTTCACACGATGTTATCCCATTTCAGTTAATTGTTAAAAATATGACAGGTAATATTTAATGTTTGTAAAACACTCATACTTTTGGTTGATGTTTCTGCCTTTCGAAAGCTACTTACGTAGGTAGGTAATACTGCTTTATATAATTGATATTTGATGTTTTTCTTCGATATTTTTTTAAAATAAATGTACATTATTAAACTATTTTATAAAGCTTATTTTGCACTACCCGATTTGTAGCAAATACTATAAAAGGCATTACTTGTCTGCGAGGTAGGCAAACCCTAATAAGAAACAGATCTCACGTCTACAGCTCTGAAATCTTTCCTACAGGTCTATGGAACAAGTGTGCTAAGCGGCATACTTTAATAAAAAAATACAAGGTTGGTTCCGTATTTGTTGCTTAGCATCCGTACTATTAAAAAGGCAATAAGATAGATTGATGCAGTCTATCTCCTCTTTAAAATGTATCGTAATCCCAATTGTCTACAAATATTATTTATTAAACAAAATCTAGTGTTTTGTATTTATGGATAAATACCTGGTGCTGTTTACTTGTAGGTAGTAGTAAAATCATTTTTAATACTCGTAAATGCTTTTTTGCGCTAAATGTGCAGTTTATAAGATGAAACAGCTGTTCAAAGATTGTTCTGGTGCAGTCTACATGGCATGCTAAAATCAAAACTGCAGAGTAAAGTTTGAATGAATTTCTTTTGAATACATACTTACACGAACTAGTCCTGTAGAACCAAAAGGTTATCGAAAAATTCGTTTTTTGCTTCATATTTCAAGTGTTCCTGTCTTCAGGTAGATATAGACTACCTGCATGAGTATTTTTTTGCATAGTATGAATATAAAAAAATCCACCTCGTATTGCACATTAATAAATTAGTGTACACCATTTAAAAAAATCTTGTTAAAGCAATCTATTCGGTTCCTTTATAGTTGTCCAGCTGTCWTTTTGTTACACAATTTATTTCGATTTTTAAGCCCGGTAATGACTTGATTAAAATTACCCTTTTTACTAGTGGAGTAAATACATAGGCATTAAATATACTGTACTAATGGTCCTGGTACCCCTCTTAGGAGATGATATTCTATAAATAAAAAAATGAAATGCGCAGTTGTTACATCACATCACACTTACTACGTATTAACAAAATATGTATAATTAAACCAAGCCATGTGAAGTTGTTACATCAACCCCATATTCCAACACAGTTATTCAGCCGACTGCTCTATTCCATCAAATTGGAAGCAAAAGCGACGAAACAATTCACCCGTTCTTGGAGAGGAAATAATTATGACCGTGCTTTGTGAAGCGGATCAGATACGGCCTCGTATTAAATGTTTCCCTTTTTACCCAAGATCTAAAAGAACAACTCATAACGGCCGTCAGAGTGATATCTGAAACGTATTTATCACGGCCCTCCGTGCATATTGTTAACACGCAAATAATAAACGTAAAGGATAAAGGTTACAACTGTTTTATTACCGTGTTCGAGTTAATTATAGTGCCGTTCGCAGGTCCACTTTTCCGTTGTAAATGTTGCGAATAAGACTGGACACAGATGGTCATATGAAACCTTTAATATTTTCAATGCGTGTATACGCATTAATCGACTAAATGTTATTATAATGATCGTAAGAGGTACCTGGAATAATCACCAGTTCACACATTATAGGATAATGAAGAAATAGGTAATAAACGTATCGTGTAGGTATAATAGTTGTTGATTCTATTTGTAATAAAGCAAAAAATAGGATATATAAAAGGTAGAAGTAAGCTTTTTAAAGCTTATCCATGCAAGTAACTACGGCATATCTCTATAAGCTGAGGCAAAGCTAACAAATAGAGTGCTTTTACTTATTACTGGAGCAGTCAAAATAAACCTAACCAAGTAATCAAATTATTAGAAGATCAGGAGGATAATAATAAGAGCTACGGAGTGGAAAATGCCCAGACTGGTACAATAGGCATCTACAAATAGTTGAATATGAATATGATGAGTAACCAATGCCATGGCTAGCTAGCCAGCCAACCAACCAAATGGATCAGTTCTCGGCAGTCAATCGGTCTGGTGTTAGATCATAAAATTGATAATGCTGTTACAGCAGAACCAAACCAGAAGCAAATATGGTAGGGAAAGAAGCATGGGTGGTAGACAAAAATGGAGACACAGCCATTAAAGTAGTTAATAAAATAATTAAAACGGTCAGCTTTGGCGAGAATGAAGATTTTACTTGGATATACTTGGAAAACGGCTTATATATATGCGCTTGTTATTTTTCATCCAACAAGCTTCAGGAGGAGTTCATAACATCTCGAAAACCTTAAGGCCTAGTGCAGTGCAAGATGTGGGCGATTTTAAAACCAAATCCATATGATGGGGAGTGCAAGAGAGATGCAAGGCAGAATATTAAACGAGTTTTTAGAAGAAATGGAACTTGAGATCTTCAATATACCGGGAAAACCTACCTTCCAAGAGGGTAGCCAAATACATTTCATATATCGACCTGACCATGAAAAGCTTGGACCTCGATGTCAAGAACTGGATTGTAATGGACGATGAGAATGTCAGCGGCCATAGCACTATTATGTTTAACGTAAATTCAGGTACAGAACATTGCTAAGTACGCAGATAGTGGAACGTATCTGAAACGTGGGCTCTGTGTTTTGGTAGCGTTGGACGTGCAGAATGCTTTCAATTCCATCTCATGGCTTGCAGTGGTTGTTAGGAATGTGGAACCGTACCTGGTGCGCCTAATCAAGTACTACCTTAGCGAATTACACAACAAGATTAGAGTAACCTGTGGTGTCCCGCAGAGGTCTGTTCTAGGGCCAACCCTGTGGAACATTTGTTATGATGGTCTGTTGAAATTGGAGGTCTTAAAGGAGGTAGCATGATAGCACACGCTGATGGCTTGGCACTGGTAGTAAGCGGAAGAACAGCGGACCAAATACGTTTATTGATAACCAGAACTATAGCGCAGGTGAGAGAGTGGATGACTGTAAGGCAGCCAGCCGGGTAATGGAAAATAGAGGCAGTTGTCCTGGCGGAAAGGCGCGTCTTGAAGGAGCTGAGCTTCCTACTTGACCCTCAGATTATTACAACAGCAAAGAGCATTCGATACCTTGTCGTAGACCTCGACAGAAATTTGAGAATGATCTCACACGTTGAGTACGTCTATAGAAAATCGCTAACAGTCATAAAAGAGCTAGACTACCAAATATAACAAAACCCCGCAATAGCAAACGATGTACAACGCCTCGGTGGTGTTTTCCGTAGCCCTATATGTTACCCCCATTTGGGCTACAGCAATTAGGCACGTAAAATATAAGAAAAGGTTGGAACAAATACAGCGATAGGTTACCTTAAGAATATCTAGAGCCTACAGGACAGTGTCGGTCGTTGCTTTGCAAGTTATAGCCGGAGTGCCMCCTATAGATCTGATGGTAGAAAAGCATTGTATGATGGGGAAAATGGGAATGACGWGATGGAAGTTTGGCAAAGGAGATGGGACGGCAACACAACGACCGGCCAGTTGACCAAACGATAATTACCGAACGTTACCACTTGGACTGAAAGACGTTTCGGCGAGGTCCCGTACGGATTAACGCAGGCGCAAACAGGTCACGGGTCTATTTATTTATAGTCAAAAGGACAGTCGTACCTTCTATCCAAGTTGCGACGCCGTAGACAACGCGGMGCGCACACTTTTCCTGTGCCCTAGATGGGTAGACATAGCATAGTGGAGGGCATAGGGGAAGACATCTCTGAAAACAACCTTTTTCGATGCTTAATACTGAAAGCCTGAGGAATTTGTTTTCAGAGTACATCAACCAAATAATAAAGGAGAGTGAGGAAAAAGAACTGTTTCTATAATAGTCATTAATTACACTAACGCCCATGTTACTGAAGAAAACCATTATGTGATTCCGGCAACGTTTGAACAGCAGGGCCAAGACGAGGAGTTTTAGTGGGTAGGGCATATTCACAAGGCGAATCCCACACACCCCCGTTGTAAATCTCTCGCAGCGGAAAGTGCGTTAAAATCAATTTTCCTCCCATGTAAAAAAAGACCAGGCTCGTCTTAAGCGCGTCAGTCAGATACGTTGACCTAACCATTAAGGCTACCCCAGTGATCAACAAACAATTTAGTCAACAGAACCAAATATCAACAGCATACAATTGAAGATTTTTTCAAAGTAGTAGGGTATGTCTTTGTATAATGTGACCCGTCTTAGGTTTATGCTGATTTATTTCTGCCTACACAAACTGCTTCCCCACACCCGGCTAACCTCTTTTTCAGCTTACGGAATCGACCCTCGATTTGTATTCTGGAGTGCCGATCTTCACTGCAGCTACCCTAGTCTGCTCGTGTAAGAGGGAGCATGCGCAGTCGTTTGATGGGCGTACCTCAGGATAATAAAAAAACTGGTGCCTGAGAAAGCTGTTTAGTTATTCGTACATTTTTACATCCACGTGTAAGCATTTAGTACCAACAGATCCAAAATGTTGAGATCTATCAGATATAAAAGTTAAATCTTAAACATAATATCTTATGGTTCATGACAAATAGGGCAAAAATATATAAACCATAAAGATTAATCTATTGTTTAGGCTTTTTGCAACGCAGATATGTGAATTTTAATTACAATTGTATTCTTCATGTGAAAACATCAGCTACGAAGTAATAAATTGTCAAACACAATGAAGATATGACTTGATGATTAGCGTTGATATTCTATCTTTCTGGCAAAGAGCCACACTCAACAACCTGAAGAGCCTAATGAGGCTCTGCAACTGTATAACAATATGATACATCATATATAAAGAGAGATGAAGACGCATTGCACAATATAACAAAGACAGTAGGAGCTACAAATGAAGATAAAATAGATGGAAAATGATCAAAAAAGGAAAGCAATAGGAAACCTATGGATAAGAGGTAGTGATGACTTTCGAAAGACTACTTTTGGATGTGTCTGCAGAATCGACAGAGCTTCTGATTGGTACGACAGTCAGTTCATCCATTGGGCAGAAGAGCCATCCAGCTCAACATACTAACTGCATAGATTAGGCTGTTCGGGATGTGTCAGCTGGTCTGGTTTAACTGATCTACCTAGCCGATCTACTCGCACTAGCTGTCTGACTGCCATGAGTGACAGATCACAGATGTAGTGCCGCAGTGTGCTGTGGGAGAAAAGTTGTCAAGTTGACGGGGGAGAAAAACGAGAGGAATATTCAAGGACACTTGACGAGAATTTATTGCTTAATCACGATTAAGCAGGTGGGTTCAATGWAAATAAAACCTCACACAATAAGGTAAACATATTCCAGAGTGATAAGTCAGGTCCCGTCACCCGCATTTGTTTTAGGAGGGTTGCACGTTGGGCCGGTTGCACAAACGCGGATCAATTGGATCGCGGGGTTAACGTCGGAWCAAACCATGGTAACCACGAATTTTAAGCGTTCTTATTGGTGTTGCCATGGTTTGATCCGAGGTTAACACCACGATCAAATTGATCTGTATTTGTGCAACCGGTCCGTTGTGTTGCACATTGTGTTGCACGCTTATATACTTAGAAGAGAAGCAGGATGAGTACGGTTTAAGGACAAAGGCTGGTGAAACGTGTCGAAACCCAGGAGCCGTTCTTCATTAGAAGCCATTTGCTTTGATAAGTTAACTTTTCGTCTGACTGTTTAAATAATAATAAAAGTAAACTTCTAATTCAAATCTTTGACTCATTGATACTGCCAGTACCCCACCCCGTGTTCTCTTCACTATATAGATTAAATCTTATCTGCGTTAGCCTGTATACAGTTAGTCGTCAGGCTGGTAGACATGGTTTTGATCTGACCAGCTTATTGGCTCGATACTCTGAAGGGTCTGAGGCCCAGGTTAGGCAGAACCGGCAAAAAAACCAGACTAACTAGCTCATTTATTCAGCAAGAACCATTCCGCCAGACAACTGAAGCCAGAACAGCCCAATACAGTAGACCACACCAAATAGGTTAGTGCAGTCCAGTTAACCAAGCCAACGAGGTAAAAGCTCAAAACTCTACCACAAAGTTTACTTCCATTAAGTTATAATAGTCCAAAGAATAGATACATACATGTATGTATTTATGCTGAATAGAGTATTGAAGAAAACCACAAAAAAATTCTAATCAGATCTCGATTGTCTAAGCCAATCTTCAACTCCTTCATCAACACGATGGATAGACGCAAAACCACCAGGCCATGTTGTACGGAACCATATGTTCAATTGTTTGAAGGGGATCTTCACATTCACAAGAAGGGTTGGTAGCTGGATCCTATTTTTAAGAAAAAAGTTGCATTTTGCATGACCAGTGCGAAGGCGATTTAGATTTAGATTTAGAGGCCAGTTCTTGCTGCTTTTTTTGTAGGATCGTCTATAAGCTGTTGATTAAATATATCATGTTTATTATTATTATCATGCCAAGCAGAATACGATCCATCTTCAATGGTATAAGGAGCATGAAGGAAATCTTCTGTCTACAGAGGTTTTCTGGAAGTTATCAGAGTTGAAGGTAGCCCTTGCAGATCTCGGAAAATCAGAAACTCATTAGGAGCTGATTGATATCTGCCAAGCTTTGTATGTAGCAAACTGTCTGCGAATCTCCGGAGGAGCAGTGTTTAAAAGAATCGGAAGCCAAGGTAATGGAGTTGACTTGATTGTTCCAGTGATTAGTCTCATTGCATTATTCAGTTGAGTGTCAATTTTTCCGGTGTGATGACTATTTTTCCTAACAGGACAGCAGTACTTAGCAGTGCAGAAGTACGAAGTACACTTGCATCTGCACCCCAGCTTGTACCAGCAAGCTTATGCAGGATGTTATTTCTGATCTGTAATTTTTTACTGATATTTTCTAGATGTTTCTTGTACGTTGGAGACGTATCTGGGGTCACTCCAAGGTATTTTGGCGAAAAGTTATGTTTAAGAATTATGTTATTTGACATAACTTGAAGTTGTTTTGTCTTTTGATGATTGCTGAGATGAAAACAAGTTACTTTTGTCTTTAACGGATTAGGGCACAAGCGCCAGGCTTTAAAATAGCAATTCATAATCTCGATGTCTCTTGAAAGGTTTTGTTCAAGGAGAGAAAAGTCTTTACTTTGCAAAGCCTATACCATGTTGTCTGCACACACAAATTTTCTCGATAGAGTTACTGGAAGGTCACTTATGTAGAGGTTGAAAAGAATAGGCGACAGATCCGATCCAAAAGCTAGTAACCTGCATTAAACACTGCCTAAGTTAATTAAGTTGCACTGAGAGTGTTGATTGTTCTACGGTAATGAACCTCCACCTCTATGAAAACCGTTTAGTTATTTAATTTTTTGCTTGCTGCTATTTTCACACAAGTGCTAACATGTTTAATTCCTTCAAATGATTGGGGCGTCAGATAGTACTTTTTAACGGTTAACCTTAATAAGGCGAGATTGCAGGTGTAATTAAAACGTGAGTTTTTAATCGCTTGACGATGTTTTTCTTAAAACAATAACTTTCCATTATTACTAAAATTGGACGCATCAACAGTCGTAACAGGAATTTTATGGCTATTTTAATCATTATGATTATACTGAATTGTAAAGTCTCTTCTAGGTTATGTATTCAGTGACTAAACGGGTTTTATGGAACATAAATCTATACGTTGTTTCTTCCGAATGTACGTGCTTAACAGACGCCATCTATTGCAGTAAGTTCTATTTTCCTACGTAACGATGTGAAACAGAGCTAGTTACGGAACGCATTGCAGCTGCGATGGGACCCTCAAGTAATTATTCGCACAGACGCTCGCATTTGAGACTCACCAGAAAACTTTCAGCACCGGCATGACTCGTACTGCGAAGTTCGCAACGGGTTGCACTATGACAGTGGAAATCTCATTTAGGGTGCTAACGTGGAAGTTTTAAATCAAGCATTCGTGAAGCGCGTTGCTCCAGATGGGAAGCCGAATAATGCATATTAAGAGCAGTCTGTGAAACCTCAGGTGGAACTCCTAGGCTGTTATGAATGAGTGAGCTTATGAAATATTACTGCATACGAAGTGGCAAGCGTTGCCGATTTATTTTCGAACATACCTTATTGTACAGCGCATCAATTCTAATTTTAATTGTTCCTTGTACTTATACAGGAGTAGAGTTACAAAGAAAATGTAATTGAAACCCTATGAAATTTCTAGAGCTTTAAACTGATTTTTCTTTTTTGTGTAGTATTAGCATTAGTAGCAATTTAGCACAGGCCATAGCTAGCATATCCAAATATGAAAACATACAGTACTGGGCACACTAGTACGATCTAGTTTACTCGTATCAAATAATTATTACTAGTATGAACTTCGGTCTCTCTCGGAAATCATTGAGGTGTTGACAAATACAGGATTGGCAGTACTTCTGTCAATGTATTTAAAGATTGTACTCTAAAAATATAATTTGGTTTTACTGATAAATTTTATTATTACTAAGCTCTTTCACTCTTCTTTGTGTGTTCTCTTAATTTTTTAGCTCTATTCACTTGCGAACAAAATCTCAAGTATTTACTTAATAATTACAATAAACATATTTTTTATTATAGCGTTTTCATTTCATATAAGTTTCGTAAAAGTTTCCTTTAAATCATTTCTTCACACTATTATAGTATAGTCGTCTTACATTAAAATCTCTGACAATTTTTTGCAACTAAATATTAATTGTATATAGACATATAGCAAGAATAAGCCAACAAACAAGCATGCAACGGTTTTAGGTTTCAGGATCAAGTCTTTTGATAATTTGTCACTTGAATAGTTTGTCAGGTCAGCTTGGATTATTCGTTTCTCTGAAACTGGGGCTGACGGGAATCTGCTTAAATAAAAAGCAGTCTTTTACCTTTTTCGAAAAAAAACAAGCTAATTCTGCAAAATCTTTAAATTTTAATTCAGCAGTGGATTCAAAAACGTCTTAGAATGATATATCAAATATAATAGATGCGAGTGGCGATCACTATTTACTAGAACGTAAAGCAGAATGATCAATACCAGCTAATGATCTAAGTAAAGATATTATACAGACCGACATGAACTATATGAACAAAAAAACGTAAGGACTCTAGGAAAGTGATCTTGCAGTAAAATATAAATAATTAAGGAATATAATTGCTTAGAAGTTTCAGAAGTAGATGTAGAGCAAATCTGGATACCGTTCAAAACCGTTTTGAAAAGCTCTGCCAGAGAAGCATCTGGGGTATGTCACGAATAGGGCTGGGAAAAGTAGCGATACTTACTCAAAGTATCGATACCTTTGGCGGAATCGAGTATCAATACCACATTCAAAAGTATCGAAGTATCGAAAGTATTCAAAAGTGTTGAAGTATCGAAAGTATTCAAAAGTATTCAAGTATCGAAAGTATTTAAAGGTATCGAAGTCCAAAAGTATTAAAAGTATCGAAATATCGAAAGTATTCAAAATTATCTGAAGTATCGAAAGTGTTCAAAAGTATCGAAGTCCGAAAGTATTCAAAAGTATCGAATAGTCGAAAGTGTTTAAAAGTATTGAAAAAAGTGTTGAAAAGTATCGAAGTATCGATAGTATTCAAAATTATATGAAGTACTGAAAGTATAAAATATATTGAAAATATCGAAGTATTGATCTAGCCTGGGCAGAGTATCGATACTTACTCAAAGTATCGTTACCTCTGCCGGTATCGAATATCGATACCACTTTGTCGTGGTATTCAAGTATTAAAAGTATTCAAAGGTATTAAAAGTATCAAATGTGTTGAAAATCGAGTATTGCACTAATTTAAAGTATTAGAAGCGTCTTCATAGGTATTGCAGTAGTGGCGGCCGGTCAGGTGACGCAAGTGTGGCAKTGTGGCACAACCTCATGATAAGTTCTACACCATATTTTAATGTAATAAACGGAACAAGAAACAATTTTTCTTAGTAATTTGTATTTGCGCAGTCTCACCGTTGTTAGACATGTATCTGCCTACTGAAGCTCAAGAGTGTTTGCCTTAATTTATGCAGTCACTAGCCAACTAAGATTTTGTACGTAAATAGATCCAAGCAGATTGTATAAGTGACCAATCGCTTTTTTTCAGCGAACCAACGAACAAGTATAGAAAGTACTACGGCCACTCGAATCGCAATTATCGGTATTTTCTCTATCTTATGCCACAGAAATAAGCCATTTGGAAGGCCTCTGATCAATATATATATTATGAAGTAGGGTATCATTAATAATACTAAATACAATCTTAGAATATCGTATTTGGTAGGATAATGTTTAATATGGGATATTTACTTCCTACTTCTCTGCAAAAACAATATACAATACAATAAATTAAATTATTGAAGGAGGGATCCAAATATGGCATAATATACAGGGTGCCTTATTTAAAAATATATAGAATGGATTGAACCACCCCTGACTACTTAAGGGGAATGAATGAAAATATATATATTTTGTAGACTTGAGTACCGCCTACCTCCTTGAGAATTTAGGATTTAAAAAATCTTCCGTCCACACACCAATAGACCACCCTGTATATTATAGTACGGTTACAGCTGTAAACATTAATTTTACCGACGACGACTGCTATTATAGTGCTAACTCGTTATACTAGCTACAGGCTGAAATGTCCATACTTCCTCGAGTTTCTTTTAATAACGTGTGCAAGAATTTTTTTAAGTAAAATTTTACGTTTTTGGAGTAATACGATCTGTCATGTTTTATAAATATCAGTGCACTAACTTAAACAAAAGATATTTTCTTATAAACTACGAGTAAGAAAATCTTTTTCTTTAGTACTGTGTATCTTATTAGGATACGCCATTTCTTGCGACCTTAGTATTTTATGATTTTCAATCGTATCTCATTCTTCTGTCAACTCAAAAAAATACATTCTAATATACACCGTGTTGCGCAAATTCTGGCTGAGTCTTACTACCAAGCTCTAAATTTTAATGAAATATAGCGCCAGTCTAAAGTTTTACACATCATTGTGCTCTTAATGATATCATCAGCTTCAAGAACTGCTTAACAACGGCACCAACTTTCGAGATACCTAGCGCGATATGCAATAATGCGATCGTTAACATTTTAGCCAATTACGGTGTATAACTTCGACCCTGTTTAAGGGGAAGTACATTCCGCAACATAATTTCCCTGGAGAAATCAAAATACAAACGATATTCCTGGTGCATTTGCGGCAACATTTATACATGAACTTAATATCAGGTCCTCTGCTGTGGGGGAATAACGAAATCGTCTTTTCCAAAGTGGTCGGAAAAACGTGCAAGCCATGGAGGGGCTGAAAATATGAATAATTTACTAAATTCCGCGGAACAATTTCACGGGAAGTGATTTTGATAAACGGGTTTAGTTCTACCCCATATTTTATAATCACATTTTCGATATATTTAATGATATATTTAATGCAAATTTAATTTGGCGCCTATCCCCGCGAGAAATTTGACGGTTAATGCGTTTCTGGCTCCTGATATTGTTTTAATTACATCTAACTTAAAATTGAAATTAGCGAAAGCCAGTGATCATTTATTTTAATTTGGACGCCTTGATTACTTTTTGATTGAAGCAATCGCACACAAATTTGAATTCGATTTATTGTTAGTAACGCACACGGCTAACCCTAGTTATCTGATCCATGAGGTTTACATCAGTCAGGGAGCAAGAGTAGATATGAAAATGCAAATATCACATATTTACTCATAGTAAGCAATAGTCTCGACGTACGTAATAATGACGATTTGTGACATGATTTGGTGCGGAATGGTTGCTTAACCCTCACATTAAGTTATGATATTACTTTTATGCGCTAGTAGAGTATGAGGGAGCATGTCCACTGACATAAGTTTATTTTTAGGAACAGGTATGTTGAACTTTATTTATAGTAAAGTCGGTCAAATATTAGATGCATGGTGAGAGATGTAAGCATGTTATATCTTATATTACCTTTTACCAGTAAAATAATTGCACTAATCTTTCTTTTGTTGTAAAATCGGCCAATTTAAGTAGCAGTCTTCTACAATTTTTTTAATGTTATAAAAAAGGGCAATTTTATCTGAGTCGCTAATTAAATGAATTATTAAAAAAATAAGTATCAAGAAAAGATCAAAAACAACAAATCTTGTAGCCTTAGTAACCAACACGTATATATAGCACTAATTGCCAAATACCTATGTACGTCTGCATGTTAGATTGTGCCAATAAGTAATAAGAACAACGCGCTATATATATGCTGCCGCTTGGAAAGTATTTTTCATCGGTAATTACTTGAAAACGTGTTCCAACTATATATGATATATGAATGAAATATGTGCAATGAAATATACCCCTTATTACTGTTATATACGCGGGTACGACAAGCGCTGGCGTTAGATTTATGGCATTTCCGATTTTAATAAGTAATAATTATTCTTTCTCATTAAAGCGTATTTGTGATTGCTAGTGGTGCCTCCCTAGCTTGTTATAAATTGTGCAACTTGAGAGCGGAAAGTGATATATCTGAGGATAAACGCGACACTCGGCCATAAATAAAAATTGCTATTTAACCGCGTGATGTGAGGGATACTTTCGCGTTCGTTCAGTGTTGTATTCATCTACTTTCGACATTACTAGCATTATCTAGGCTTAGATTGGTTGAATTAAACAGGAACTATACTTTATTATAGTTTTCAGCTCAATGTAAATGACATGTAATATTCAAGAATCATTACCGAGTTGTTAGACTTGCTGCATCGTGTCTCGCAACAGTAGCAGTAGAGATGAAAACAATAGAATGATTTCAACAATTGAAAGATTGCTTTTCGAGAGGTTTTGACAATCGAATGGTCATTCGAATGATTAAGCCTTCGGTTACGTCCTATTTGTGTGCCACGATAAAACGAGACTGCTTTTGTACTTCTTCAATACAGCTGATCTATTGGCCCCGAATGGGGTCCTTGCCAATATTTTTCTTATTCCAGAATATGAATCTACATAACAAAATAATAGACCCATGTTTTTTTCCAAATAGCTCAGTTAAGACTTAAACAATAGTAAGGTTTGAAATTTAAATCTGTGACGTCATGATTACCGGCGGCTGATGGCTGGTTGCTACTGGGTGATGTTGCCAGCAGCGTGCCGGTCGGAGTTCCATAGCCAGCGTTGTCGATTTGTAATTTCTAAAACACCAGTAATTTTACTTCTTGTGGGTAATTTGTGAGGATCAGTCTTTCAAGAGGATTTTGAGGATTTTTTTTGTGCATTCCAACTGCACTGTTTAGTTACAATATTAACACCGCTGGTCGCGAGACTACCAATGCCAAGCGATGTGCAGTTTTTAAAATCACGGAGTTATGTTCAATTTTAGTTCAGTTTTGTCAAAATTTGTATTCTGTTTGTACAATACAATAGTATGCTTGTTAGGATGCTAAGTAAAATAAATAACACTACTTATAACAGAGCCACTGAGCRACTGATATAGTAATTTTTATTTTCAAATGTTAAAAAGAAAAATTGTGTAGGTGTACATTAGTAGTTACATTTAGTTTAGTAGTTACAAATCTTGTAAGCACTGATTTATTTTGTATTAACCGGTATTATTGTTTTGAGGAATTTTGCAGGAAATTTAAGAATTTTAGAGGTAGTGTATAGTGATTTCATACTGTGGTGTTGGCCACGTGGTTCGGAGCATTCCAGAGTTGCCTACTTGTAATCTTCGCATACATGCTTTTTATTTAGGCAATGTCAACTTTTCCAGCACTATTCCCCTTGTTCCATAACTGCACAATAACAATAGGTATCCGAAGATAAAAAGAAAAATATAACCTTTATTTAGGCAATGTCAACTTTTCCAGCATTATCCCCTTGTTCCATAACTGCACAATAACAATAGGTATCCGAAGATACAAAGAAAAATATAACCACACCAGCGAACAACGAACAAATACTATATCCTATATTTGCTCCTCACAATTCACAAACCGTAAACAAAGCGTTAGAAAAGCGCATGTTTAACAAAATGTCAAAGGTGCAACGTTGCCACTGGCACAGACAGAAATTCCATTAGATTGCAGCATCGAATCTGCCAAAATCCTTTGAAATTCCTAGAATAGGTAATCTATTAATGTAAATCGAAAATTATTACTTATTTTATCACAAATAGTTGTTAGGTACCCACATAGCTAATAATAAACTAGAAAAGTTTCGTTACGTTAATATCCGCTAATCACTAGAACGTATTTCGCGCTAGGCCAGAATTTTATCCGCTATTTAGCGGCAAAACCGCTAAGTTGGCAACGCTCCAAATAGGAGTGGTAAAATGTCTCCTCGAGCATAATCCCCACTCCATGCGGGGACGATGACGTAGCAAGCAAAATTCAAATTACGAGGGAAAACTTTACAGGTAAAAATAATACTCTAAATCATTGCAATATTTTTTTACTGGTGGCACCGTTATTCATTGGATCTAGACAAAGCCAGACATGTGTTATACTTATAATTTTCGATCGAGGGCAAAGACTCCATCCATCCATCAATCTGTAAACATGATAATAAAACTTCTTTATAATAGATACATTTAGGTCACATCATTTTTTCTAAATAACAATATGTAACGTTGATTGTGAACACTTTATACTACAATTTGTAAAAATACTCATATACTGCATTTATTTATATTTATCGGTTTTCACATGTATATCCACTTAGATTCATACATTTTAAATGGTCATGCTTATTATTAAGACTTACAGATTAGACAAATTTTTATGTTCAAATGGTTTACAAATAACTGCAATAAGTCTTCTTGAACTGTAATAGAATGATGCCGATGACTCTCTTTCAGGTTTAAATATTGCAATAAATTATCAAGTTATTCAATGTCGCGTCAACCATGAACGACGTTGATTCATTAGCTATGAGCCGAATCAAACGAATCAAGGCATGAATAGTTCATTTTGAATGACTCTGTCAAGAATCATAACATGAACAACCCTACTTTATTAGTCACGCGTCAGTTTCCACGATTTCGCGCGCGCTCTGGGTGCCCCTCGGAAGCCATGTTGGATGCCGTAATCCTAAAAAGCCTAATTTACCGTGATATAAACAAAAAACCTGATCTCTCTACCTGCGCTGTTACAAAAACTGTACTACGCTCTAGGAGATGTTGTGTTCGGTACCTATATTAACTTTTAAATAAATACAAAATTAAACAAATTTCTTGTAAATGATGTAAATGATGGCACGGCATAGTGCGCAATTACGTTTTTTGTTACAACGCGTTAAACAAAAAAAACTGCAAACCTTTTTTGTTTCAATAACATGATATACATGAAAATAAAATAAAAATAACATAAAATAGTGGTTGTATACATGTATGTAACATGTAGTACAGTAGTATGTTTATATCGATTTTGTAGTACTTCTTAGGTTGCATAAGGTGTATGCCACATAGCAATTTGCGTTTAGTGTAAACACACCGGAATTACAATTGTTAAAATGTGATAATTACTGCAACTCTTTTCCGTGCAATGTTTTGTTTTATACTTAATCGGAATGTGTTCTTTAAACTGCAATTAATATTTTTTTAATATAAAAATTCAAACATTACGCCCTTGTTCGACCACCCTTTATATGCTCTGAATACGCATGCCCCGACATATTTTTAATATATTTTCTGTGTACCTACAATATACGGAACTAACTGTTTT
Organism: Rhyzopertha dominica; assembly: GCA_025024175.1. NCBI lineage: Eukaryota > Metazoa > Arthropoda > Insecta > Coleoptera > Bostrichidae > Rhyzopertha > Rhyzopertha dominica. The sequence goes on from QCXZ01000041.1 coordinate 22,585,357, forward strand.
TTGTTGCTTTACCAACACATCATCGTGTTTATGTCAAGCAAAATTGATATCCTTAAACATATGCTCTGCTACTTATGTGCTAGACAAATGGCAGCGTTACATACTTTAAATTTCCCCACAATCTTACCAGTAAAGTATAAGAGTGTTGCAATGCACAATTTAAATAGATCCAATTATACCACTAAACTTTGCTTAAGAAAAAACCTTGCTATTAGCGGGTTTGTTTTGCACCATCTTCACCAGAATATCATATACTTTAGCAAAACATAAAGAGCTCCACTCCCTTTCAATTCGCGCAAGAAAAATCCTGAAGCCGAAATGGTTCTGTGCGAACTGTCGAATCATTGTAGAAAATGCGCCAATGCACTCTGGCTATAACGTTCCATATCTCTTAAATTATAGTCCTGCGCTAAAACAGTCGCGGCAGCTACCGCATCCCCCAAATAACATCAGGCGGCGAGAAAACGCCAATTCATTAAAAACAACAGAGGATTCCTGTTTCCTTTCGCTGCGAAATAAAACACTGTGCACTGTTGTCGGTGATTTCAAGTCGCTATGAACTAATGTTTGTCAGTTACTTCTCAAGTTAATATACAGAATTATTAACGCTATTGCTTTGAATATAGAAAACATTTGGAATAATCGCGCAGCTTAGGATTCTTATGTCGAATTTTCATGTTTAGCGTATATGGCTGTATGTTTGTTTAATGAGTTTTCGCTACAGCATAGAACGAAAAAAGTTCATGTATCCTGCTTTGCATGCTATAACTGCAAATTATGATTTTGTTATTATTTATGTACCTATGTATGATTTGTTATGTAAATTTGTCGGTCATTAATGTAGTTCACGAGTAAATTGCAAATTGCGAATTTTTCTCTGCATTGTCATTTTTCGCAACCGCAATACGTACCTATAAAAATCGATAGTAGATGAACCTGTAATAATGCTAATGGCACTCTTGCAATGGTTTTAGAAACATTATATGTATAATAGGTAGTGAATGTTGCTGCGACACTGCTGTTTGTTTTAGGTGGCATAATAGGGTTCAAAAATAATAGATGAAACAAAAAGGACTTTATTTGTGATTTTACATAGAGTATATACTCATTGAAAACAAAAGTTGCTAAAATTCAAAGCAAGCAAAAACCGGCTGTTGTTTGGAGAGCACTTAAACCGCCATTGTACTTTTTTTAACGACGCGCTAGGATGTTACAATGCATTCTTGCACCACCTGAAGGAAACATACTGGCGCTGCATGTACAACTTACGCCATCTCGGTACTGTGTCATAAGATACGTGCATTTATATCTGTATTGTCTTGTCGAGTGCAATAAAAGATAATTGGTTAAAAATTGCGGTTTTGTTTTTCAGGAAAAGATAATATGCTATTTTTACAAGAGTAGTTCAAGATCTCGCAACAATTCGTCTAATCCTTACAGTCTAACAATAAAATAAATGCTATCTAAATTAAGTTTGTAACGGTAGGTAATATCTTATATACGTAGGTGAGTGAGTGTTCCGAGTACAAAATTGAATTTAATGAATCAAATCGAAGTACGTCTAGATCTACAAAATAGTGATTCACATACAAAAAAGAACAATTCTATTGTGCGAAATTCAGTCGTAAAAAATTAAAACAACTTAAGTATTAAAACGCGGATACCTATTGCAACAATCCTCTATCGAAACAACCATGCACCGTTAGTTGTACCCGGTGGAGTTTCAAAATCTGTTAACTTAGAATACAAAATATACAGGGTTTCTTGCAAAATAACTTCGCCAAGTTTAATCCACATTGGCGATGTTATTTAACAAGAATTCATTCAAGATATCCACTTAGAGTAAAATGGATCAGTTTTCAACGTTTAATCAATGTTTCTATAAATGATTAATGTATCCAGGGCGCTTATGGAAATTATCGATTAAATCAATTTACCGCCTCTCAGGAAAGTGAACAGAACTATTGCACTGATGTATACTACTTGCCATCTGTCGATTTTTGAATTATGTACTTGCTATATTTTAATATGAGAAACTGCATGGGAGTGTGTATTTTCAACATATTTTGTAATGTTTTGTAGGATAATTAACTTTAAGGTTGCAGAAAGCTCACATTTCGGAGCTGTGGGGTGACATTGATGTGCAACCTTCAATACTAATCGCCGTGTATATTATAGCTTGGCAGCGGCACAAAGAATTCAAAAATAAACGCCGCCCACGTTGCACGAATCATTTATAGAAGCGCTGTATGTAAATAGTGTATATGTAGGGTGTCTTAAATAGAAGCCTCTACTTCTAGAACGTATTGTAAACATAAAAATATGACAAAAGGAAACGACGATCATTTCAAGAGAAACAATCCCATAAAGACATGTTTTGTTGGCTATACTACAAGTAGTAACTGAAGCATTTTACGTAGAATATTGATTGCCTTTTTGATATTTCCCTGAATAATTAATGAAAATTGGCATTCACAGGTTTTAAATGTTCTGTTCTGCTTTATTTAGGGATACGTATCGTACTGAATATATAAAATATGTACTTATTTAGTCCTTTATTTGAAATAAATAAAATAATAGGGTTCCTAAAATTGCCAATTAAACAGCACAACTGGCAACCCTGACTCAATTTCCTTTTGCTCACAATAAAACGCAGTGTCGGTTTTGTGGGATTCGGAGCTGAAGGAATCCCCGGAACGGTTTGCCTTTGAGCGTTCGGGTTTTCGTATTTTAAATGGCGCACTGTAATTATTTTACAAAGGGCATTGTGTAGTCGGCCGCGTCCGCAGCAAATAATTAAATGAGGAAACGGTTGGCAGCGTGCCGCATAAAAAGATCCAGGTTGAAAGGATTTCCAGGCAATTTGTACCTTGCATACTGAATCAGCGAGTACACAAGCTGGCGAATACGATTGTAGACGGCACTCTTGGATTAATCGGTGTTTCAGTAGAAACAACCCCTTTACAGTCGTAAAACGAATTTGCGGAGTACTTGGAACTATTTTTTCTTAACATCTGCTTATAATGATCTATGTAGGGATATTAACACCTTTTTTTTAACATTAATAATGTGCAATCGAACCTTATTTCATTTACGCGTTCCGAACGAGAGCGTTACAAAAAGTTTCTTAATTTTACCCGATAAATATGACTAATAGCCGCGAAAAAAGCCCGATAATTTGGTGCTTTCAGTAACGATGAAACGAACTTAAAAAAATATCCTTTCGATTAAATGTTCGCTACGTTTTCTTCTTGAAAGACAGTTTATGTGTTCGTTAAATTTTAATCAATTTCAGTATTTCTCGAAACAACCGATTTTGCGACATTCGTTATTAAAAAAGTACAAGCATTTATTCTCAAAATATTTATTTCGAGCACAGTGCTAGACCATTAGCCATCGAGGCTTTTAATACGAAATATGCTAGAAGCGAAATTTGTGGATTTACTTTGTTGAGAACTAGGACCAATAGCGTTATTAGATGTTATACAGGGTTTACATAAATGATTTATGCAACGCGGGCATTTTCTTAATTGTTTGTGCCACCTTTTTACAACTGCTGGCCAGCTACAATATGCACGGCGATCACTTAATATCAATCAATGAGCACGATAGTATTGAAGGTTTCAGATCAAGTTATAGTCACGAAATTGATGGCTTTATAAAGATGTTCCAACAATTTACGGACATATTTTTCTTTCAAATGTAAGGAATAACAATAATTATTGGTATAGTAGGCTTGTGGTGTAGACCCTTGCACAGTGGAAGCTTTGTGTAGTGCAGCTAACGTAACTATCGCTTATTTTGTGAATTTTATCGTTKCGGCAGGCTAAAAAAATATTTCAGTCCGTCATAGTACAATTATTTAACAAGCTTACTGTAGCCGCAACCTCACAAATACGATACATAACCTAAAAGTTTTACGAAACCGTTTCACCCCACAATTCCGAAATGTGAGCTTTCTGAAACCCTAAAGTTGATTATTGCACAAAACACCACAGAATATGTTGAAAATGCAAACTCCTACGCGTTTACACATATTAAATTATATCAAATTATTCAACAATCGACAGATGACAAGTATATGTCAAAGCAATTGTTGTGATCATCTTCCTGAGAGGCTGCAAATTGATTTAATCGATAATTTCCATAAGCGCCGTGGATGCATGAATCACTTATAGAAGCCCTGTATTAATACACAACTGTGTACACAACATTTGGCATTTTTCTATTTTTTTTTTGTATCGTTGATGTTCAACTAGTACTAAAGCTATAAAAAGCGAACTTTGTAAAAACATCGGCTTTTGATTGCAATATTGTATTTATGCTAAGTTGGCTTTGTCTAATTTCAACATTACTCCAGGCTGGACTGAGCAATTATCAATCATCAACAATTCCACGTAAATGCCATAAACAATTTTTTTAACTGTCATATCTATCGATTAAGTGTTTCAAAGTGTAAATTGGTTGATCACACTGTAAATATTGCCTGCCTACTAATTAATTTTTTAACGTCAATTTATATACGTTTTAAATAACCATTCCTCTAATTTCGTACATTTTGATTGTTTTTTGTCTTACATGACATAATGATTGAATTCCTTAGATCAAAAGAGCTTGAATGATACAAATAATCGTAGAGATCTATAAAAAAATTGATGATGTCATTTCTTCGTCATATAAACAGACTGATCTGTTTCAGTTCCGCATAAATAAAGCTCTTTATAATTTTCACGTTACCCGTTTTAGCGTTTTTCTTTTGCAAATAAAATTTTATGCTTTACTTTATCGACAATCAATATTGTTGGGAAACACACTTGTGCTTATAATGGTAATAATTATGGTACCCGTAACAATTAGACAGGAATATAGTAAAAGTAACAAAATCTGCGGAAAAAAAAGATATTGTTTCTTAGAGCTTAAGGTTGAACTATAAAAAAAACAAACATAATAATTACTTATATTGCAAACATACATCTTCCAATAATTTTTCATCTACTGATACATTTATGGTACGTATTTTTACCATTTAGTTATAAAATTTAGAAATTCTTATATAGTGGTTCATTACCCAGCTCACACTGAATCTTTCAACTGTACCGGTCTTGATCGTTTGCAGTGTAATAGCTAAAAGTCCAAATATCCACTTCTTGGAAATACATTTTGAACAAGGAAAATCTTTTTTAAAGTAGTTATGTTCTAAACACGCAATTCGACATTATCTTACTTTATACACTTCAAAATACAAATTTAAATGAGTAATCTAGTAAATTAACAGACAAATAAACGAGGTGAGATCGATTTAACAATATCCTGAGTTGGGTGTCTAACACATCTTGTATACTAAACTGAAGCAATATAATAAATACGCCAACTTATAAAAAATATTACTCCTCATGATTGAAATAATAGCACAGTGTACTCGGTATAAAATATATTACAAAAAATAATTCCCTCGGATATTCAAGCATAACTTGACTTTCGATGACTTCAGAATGCCACCTTGCTTCGTAGATTCCTCGCGATAAGTTTTTCGACAGTAATAAAATTTTATTACCTGAATATTACAAGTAAAGTTTTCTAAACATAATAACTTTGAAAGATGATTACCAACATCTACTTCTCACTGACAAATTCTTTTAGAAGCTTCAGGGTCGTTTCTAGTTAAATTACAACAATTACTTATTAGTCTAAACTAATGACTTCAGGGGTTCGCTTTGCCAAATTTAGCGGCTGTTGAAATACCTACACCAAATTAAACTGGTGTTCCATTGTGCATAAATCACGTTGCATTTCTCGTTCCTAATGGTACTTCCTGCAGAAAATGAGGTAGGTAATGGTTATTCCAGAAAGTTTCAATACTGATTGTCGGTGGCGGTCCACTAAGCCAATCATCTAAAAATTGAATCAAAAGTTTAAAGTAAACTGATACTGAAAACGACACTCAGGTAACTCATACTGATTTTCTTCAGTCCATACATGGTTATAGTGGACATTCATTAGTGGATTTCTCGAAAAATTCGCCTCATCGGTAAAGTAAATCAACGATAGTATTTCAGGGATTTGAACAAACAGGTGCAAAAACCATTGACTAAATGCAGTACGTGGCAAAATATCAGCAGGGACAAGTAGCTGAATATCCTGTGTGTGGTATAGATTTACCAAATAGTTCCTCAAAACCTGTCCTCTTACTTAGAATTCAAAGCACATACAGCAATATGTTCATATAGCGATCCATAGTAAAGAATAAGGTACTAAATAAATCCTTAATTTCCGAAGACAGGACATGCTGTATTGTAGATATTCAAAATCAATAGTTACAAGAAAAGAAATCGTTGGCCCAAAATGTAAAATAGGACAACTTTGTTAATGTAGGAAAAATTAATCGTTCTGCGTCTTCAAAAATAAAACTATCTTCTAAAAATCATCAACGGGCAAAATAGCAAAGAATAACCGTTTGAATGTTTGTGTCTGCTAATCATCAATTATATACTCAACCAGCACAAATTTGATGTTCCACACCATATTTGTTGGACTCATCAGAAGCGAGAATATGTCAAAATCCCTACAACTGTATGAATTCCAATCTGCAAATGCATCAACCCACGTACATATATCCGACAACTAAGTTTTAAACGATGGCTATTTCAAACATACATTATTAATTTATTACTGAGATATCAGTTTAGTTCAATTTAAAACAGTACTCGCTCACCGTATGGCACTAAGCATATTCATCATTTAGGCCGTATAAATTTTAGGGCGGTCCGAAACCACTTGCAACGTTTAAAGCGAATGAAGTTGCCTTAAATTCGCGCTTCGCCAGCTGAGTTATCCCATCGACAGGCAATTTTCTAATTTTCCAAATTACTATAATTCGGCGGGTCTCACATTATAGAGTTTCAGATGTTGCGGCAGATAGGATGGAACGAGTTCCGAAATTAGAGTGCGCTCTTGATTTTCGATTATTAAAAATCGCCCAGTCATAAAATCCAGGCTACCAACCAGGCAGAGGGAATTCTCCGCGCTAAATATTTATGAGGCGATTAATACCTATAGGTGACAATGGTCGAAGCATAGCCGAGCGCGATTGGTACCGATAGAAACAAAAGAAATAATGAGCGATGTCAGATCGTGCCCGAACGGTAATTAAGCGTTAATGAGCAGACGCGGTGTATGTAGTATCTTATAAAGGTGACATCTTTACGTCCATGGGTTGCAGGAACGTAATAACCTAGTGTTTGAGACGGTACTCTGACTTTCTTTTATATTTTTAGCTTTATATTACCAACTAAATATGACATTCGATTGATCTTTCATTTGTAACGACACGTGTAGTATTAATTGTATGGTTTAAACGATACTGACCGGTTAGATGAACTAGCAAAAAGCGCAGTTTTCTAAGGGCTCGAGAGGTGTTTTTACCTATTTTTAAGTAATTATTTTAATAGAATTATCTTTTAATGTATGGATCATTCATACATGCAATGTATCATTTCCAGACACTTTTTTCTATTATATTAAAGCATTAAATTCCTCATACGAATATCTTCTTGCTTCCTACAACCATATATGTTTAAAAAAACTACTTAATGTATCACAGGGGAATCTATATAATGCTAATCTCTCTAACGTTTTTGCTCTTGAAAACGCGACATATGTTAAACCAATAGAAGTTTCTTTTTCTTCAATATATAGAACAGTCTATCTAACATTAATCTTTGAAAGCTAATTGTAATGGAAATTATTTTATGGTGCAAATGGCATTTCCACTTTTCCATAATTTCCTTTTGGATAGTATTGGAACACAGCCGCTATTGTCATAAGTTCAGAAAGAAAGAAAGAAAATTTTCAAATCGAACCATTACCGCTCGTACCATTTAATCAGGAAGAGTATAATTATCTTCATAAACTATATTTTCAACGTAACACAATGTTCCATTGACCAATCTGCTTTTACCCATAAAAATTGACCGTACATAACTTTAGATCCAATCGATAAAATAATAAATGGCTCAACTCCACCTAATATTTCTGCACTTGTTGATTTTGTCTTAAAACAATTGTGATGAGCTGGAATACAAGCAACTTATTGGCGCAATTCTTTTAACTTTAATCTTTATTTGTTACGAATAGCTCGACGGCATCGTTGAAAATAAATACGTTCATTTTTTAATAATGCTTGTACACTCCGTATCATCAATTTTTGGTAACCTTCAGCTGTTCGTACATTCACCATTACTAATTCGGTCAGACATGTCTCCAAAAACTTGTTGCTCTGTCGAAATGATGACGATAAAAAGAAACATTTTTGGATACTTGATTCTAAAACAAATTCACTTCCTTTAGTTTTGTCTCTATGAAGTGGTCTATCATCTACAGGTGGCAACTCCAAAAAAATTTACGAATAATCCACCAAACGGTTCATCTTACCTTGAAGGAAAAGCTCTACGTAAACATAGATCAATTTTCCTTAAAATTCTACATCTAGATTTACACCAATACATTTCTTCTTGAAATTAAGCAAGCGTGTAAACTGAGATCTTTGAATGCTTTATTTATTCCAAATAAAAGTTTAGCAGCAGCTCCATTGGGTGCTAGCAATTGATAAGATTATCCCAATATTTGATTCAATCTAAAAGTAAAATAATTGATTAATGTGCTCTTTCCAGAACCAGCGTTGCCTTATATAACAATTCTTTTAATAGGTTTTTCTTTCTCATAAACTCCTTGCTGTTCATCATAAAAAGTTTCCAAACAAATTTGGTTATTAATGATAGTGTTTCTTTGACTGTTTGAAAACTTTTTACCTTCAATAATTTTTTTAATGAATTTAATAGTTGTTCACCCATTTATATTGGATATCAATTTCTCTTCTACCTAAATCCGCTTCTTGATGAATATCTATTTGCATCCAATCATGTTATTCTGTTTCAACTGGATTTATTTCTTCATAATCTTTTTCGTTCTCAAATTTTGGAATATATGATCTAATTCATAACTAAGAATTACTCTTAAAATGACGTTTATATACAATTTTCTAAGTATTATTGTCTGCATTTAAGTCATTCAACCTTTGCTATACAACATGTCATAAAACTTCTTGCCTATAGAGTTTTTCATTATTTATGCAACTCCAGAGTCGCATCTAACTTTTGGTATAACTAAGAATAAGAGGTACTTATTTCATAAAAGTTAGACTGCTTTTATGTCTTTGTAAAAAATCAGATAAAGGCATCTAGTTGATAAATATTACACGTCTTATTACTTCTGTAATTTTCGACAGATGGCGTTAGTAAGTTGTAGCTGATACACATTGATCCATCTTTTTTAAATGTTTGTTTACATAACGATATTTTAATGATAGATAACACATCTAGACATAAATTTAAATTACTGTGTTAAATTCAAAATCTAGTTTCTCCGTAAAGTGTACTACAGGAATGTAAAGTTTGTGGGATAGGGATTGGATAACATAAAAAAAACTAAACGTGTAGCCAGAATATGTATTTGACGATGAAAAGCATAACAATTAAATAATGCTGGTTTAATAGAATAATTAAACACATAATTTACTGTAAGTATTAGACGAACAGACTCACAAGACTTTTTAGTATAATTGAAGGTAACGTGCAACTTTAGAAACTGTACGATCGTCTCCTTGTAACGTTGAGGTATGAAATTTGCTACACTTACACGGTGCTGGTTATCGAAAGATCATGGCCTACGTAGTAGGTGTTTAACTAAGGAAGTCATTTACAATTTGTTAACAGATAAAGAGGGCGAGAAAAGGCGATGTGATTTATTCTTTATTTCTAACATAATCTGCCAACGTCATGCTAAATTGTCGCGGACCAATTCCATCAACCATCAACATTTTCTGTGGACAGAAGGGTTCGAAATGTCCATTTTTTGAACATAAGCTTCCGAACCAGCTGTTGATCGCTCTCAAAAAAAATATTGTTGCCCTCCATTAAATTGAATTGAAAGTTTCATGTTTCTAGGTTTAAAAATGACTTTGGCACAAACTTTTATATCCTATTTCACACTGTTGGGGGCACGATTTCTAAATTTCCTTAGTGGGTGTTTACCTTATGAAAGGATCCTGCTGGCCAAATTTTAGGTGTTTAGCTTCAATAGTTTACGCTCGGGAATGATGAATCATTCAATCAGTATATATAGATTACATAAACAAATGCCATTAAAGCTATATATTTTGTTACAATATACGTTAAACCAAAATAACAATAAAGGAAAACTAACACAATACAAAGTAGACAACATACTTGCGGTCGAACCTGATGGCAATTGCTTCCAAGAAAAGGTAACGAACTACGAAGATACAAACAAGGTGTATACCAATAAAGAAGTATAACGTCTCACCTTTGGTTCCATATCGAGTCCGTACGCTGAAAAAAACTGATTCGATTAACTTACAGGAACGAGCAATCCAATCGTCGGGCACTTCTCATGTTTAGCGAGGAGGACAAATGGTAGTAAGCTTACGGTACGGTAAATCAAGCAGAGGTCAACAAATACGAGAAATGGCCAAATGTCTTTTATCCAACGGGGGCCAACATCAGGAGCTTTGGTCATGCAAGAAGCTTGCACATTACTCATACATAAATGTAAGGCTCTTCAACGCTCATCTCAATCAGATAATGCATCAGAAATCAAGTACAAACATTTAGGCCCAATGTGGGGTACTATCGTAGTTCCAATACGAAACTTTTTTATCTTTGTAATGACTCCGCTTCCTTACCTTTAAGTTCCGTATTTTATTACTTTACCAAAACTTTAGGTATTAGGGCGGGCATCGAGAAAAACTTAAGCTCTGTTTACCGAATGCGCAATGCGCATTTGATGCGTCGGCTTTAACTTATATACGCTTGAAATAAGTAAGTTACCAACGTAGGCTCCACTAGCGCAGAGCACTACGCATTTTAGACATATTCTGGCACTTGTTGATAATGCTTTGTCTTATTTTAACTTCTTTGTACCTACTTCAGGGCATGATTCACAATTATAAAGCAGCCAGTTCAGTTCCTCTGAGTTGCCTGAAAGTTATGGGTTTCTATAAATCATTCGTGCATCCAGGGCGCTTATGGAAATTATCGATTAAATCAATTTGCCGTCTCTCAGGAAGGTGAACACAACTATTGCTTACTTATCATCTCTCGATTATTTAATTATTTGATATATTTTAATGTGAGAAAACGCCTGGGAATGTGTAGTGTTTTGTGGGATAATTAACTTTAAGGTTGGAGAAAGTTCACATTTCGGAGCTGTGGGATGACATTGATCAGCAACCTTTAGTACTGTCGGCGTGCATATTGTAACTTGGCAGCAGTTACAAAAAGGCGGCATAAAGAATTCAGAAATCAACGCCGCCCGCAATGCACGAATAATTTGCAGTAAACCGCTATAACTTATTGTTAGGTATAATACAAACATTGTGCTAATAGCTTTGTCATAATAATAGGAAAATAGTACAAAAACTATAATTAGATTCATTACCAACGTGTCTGAACTTTGCTTAATTTTGAAATAAAATACTACTAGTCATCACACCGAGCGTGTTGGAATTTATGTCCTCTTCGCGAATAAGTACCATCAGTAATCTAACTAACTTACTATGTGGTGCACCGTGAGTAGTTACTGCTGGTAATTTTCGACATTTCTTTGTTTTTACAGTCTACATTGCCTTCAACATTCTGTTCATCTGGAGTCTATACTTTTTCGGGTTTCACTCGTACTGCCAATAGGTGATCTAAATACAACTGGCCCATAATATGCAAGCGGTATATATGTATTTAAAAAATCTAATTGCTAGAGTAACAGTTTTCTCTAAATACTCCAAAACACACCGACGCTAAGTAAAAATGTTCTGTGAGGCCCGCTTAATACAGGGTGCCATGCAAGACATCTAGTGGGAATGTGCGTTCCGACCTGAACTTAAATTACATCAAGGGCTGATGGAAATTGCTGCCAGAGCGAGTTACACTTCGCGTGCCCTCATCTCTCCCTATTTACCCACCGTATTGTTATTAATTTCGTGCATAAACTCGCTGGTAAATTAAAGCGAAAGTACCCGCGAAAGCATCGCGACTAGAACGTATTCCGAGAGGCTACGAATGCAGAATACAAAATAAATTACCTAATAAAGCTACACGGGAATACACCGCGGAAATTTCTGCTTTGGTGCTCTGCAGTCAAACAGAATACGAAAACGCGGGTTGCCGCAGTGTGCATGTGTGCATTTTCGGTTTGATATAATAAGGGCGAAAATAATTCGTGTAGACGAACGCAAACGCCGTATAATGAAACGGTAATTACAGGAAAGGCACACGAATAAACTGCTTGAACTCCACAAAATTAATGCACAAAATGCAACTACTGTATCGATTCGTCGATGGCTCTTTTTTGTCGCATACATATGTTTAAATATGTATACTAGTTGACTTGATTCAGGACGAAGTTTTACAGTATCCAATTAAATATGCAAATTCTGCTTTGTTAAAAGGGTGTGTTTTTACCACTATGCTATGCTTGATATATTATTTATATTCTGACATAATCATAATCATAATCATTTATTTCATGTTCTAACAGTAAGCGCTTTATACTCGTCTCAATAAATATTAGATACACAATATGTCTAAAATGTACACAGAGTGTAATTGTTACGGGATGCCGTTTCTTGCTCCGTAGATTCTTCTGGAAGTAACTCCTCCTCGGTAGAAATACCCCGTTCTGGATGTATCTCCATAATCAGTTCGACCTTGAGGGTCAAATGTTCATTGCTAGAGTTCACTTGAACGCCCATTGGTGCAAATTTCTGTGGTATCTAGTTTAACGGCATTATTCCCATTGTCTTGAAGGCTGATATACCGATTTGGGCTGTAGCAGATTTGCTTCAGATTGTAGTTACTAATTATTCGTCGAATTGGTATCTGGTTAAGCGCCTTCCAAGGTTGAATTTAACCGTATTTGACATGCCCCCTAGAAGTTTTGGTAGGCTGTAGGTAATGCATCGTGTGACTCGCGGCAGGCAAAGTAACATGATGTGAATTGAATTGACGCGAGACGAGTGTTCGTTAAGTATTATTACAGCACTTTTCCTATCACTATCTTTGGAATGAAGTCGCCACGCAGCCATTCCAAAAAATGTTGACATTATGGTAGGCATAGTCTTAGATCTTTTGGCTGCTAAGACTTTATTTGAACTATTATTAAGATATAAGCCGGTTCCATCAATATTAAAGGTACCACCAGGCTTATCTAGCATCTCGTTATCTTCGATTATTTAAATTAGCTAGTGATACCTACACCCTCAGACACGCGACCTCTTATCTGGGTATCTCGACTAAGAAATGAGGTACGCCACTCGTATGTACCCAGTCACCTCAGTCTAAGTCTACTAAGACAACACTGCATACATCTGGCTTCCCTTATATACGCCAAGGTAGGAGATGAGTATGCGAGAATTAGAATGTGGATAACACCATGCCATTTAGTAGCAATTATCCACTCGTCGCTGTGGGGAGCTAATCCGAACGGCATCCCTCTATGTTATGGGCGTTTAAAAACCGACAGAGATACCCAATGACGATTTCTACACGGAGTGCAGTTCTAAAGCATAACAATAATAAAATTGCTTCTATACCACCTCGCCTCCGTCAGAACAATTTGTGGAGTGTGGACAGCTGTTTCGATGTATAAAGCTTCCTCAGCGCAGCTATAGACTCAGCACATACAACACGGTATAGATCTGGCTTCTTATATATACGCCAAAAAAGGCGATGTGTACGCATCAATTAGAATGTGGATAACACCAGGTCTTTTGGTTTGAAGGCTTCCGTGGTTGTTGTCGATGACATGTTGTTTTCCGGGCTGGTTCCCACGTTGGTTATTAGACCTTGACGTTTCGACACTCATGTCGGTGTCTTCCTCAGAAGTAGCTCTGAAACTGAAGTGTCCTAGCCTGCTTGGGTATTTATACTAGTCCGGGTCACTGACGCGTGGCGTTGTTACGCAAGACCGGTTTCCAGATTCCAGGTAGGTCGATGCCCCGATCTCGGTTGTAATTGTGCGGGTTCTTCTGGATTTAGATGGCTTCCTTGTACAGTCTCGGCCAGAATCTCGCTTCCCTCGATAGCATTTGTGCTTCCTCGAATTTGATGGTTTGGCCAGTCTCCATTCGATGTTCTGCTACAGCCGACCTATCACCTTGCCGGTCTCTGGTGTCCCTCATGTGCTCCTTGATTCTCGTGCTGATGTGCCTTCCGGTTTGGCCGATGTAAACCTTCCCACAGCTGCATGGGAAGCCATCTAAATCCAGAAGAACCCGCACAATTACAACCGAGACCGGGGCATCGACCTACCTGGAATCTGGAAACCGGTCTTGCGTAACAACGCCCACGCGTCAGTGACCCGGACGAGTATAAAAATATATATATATATATATATATATATATATATATAAAAATATAAACGAGTATAAACTCATCGAGCTACGAAGAAACTGGAGAAATACCGGATAAGAAAATTCAAACTACTGAGCCAACTGACTTTCCTGAGTCGCTGCCGAGAAGAGAACGTCATCCCAGGGTTTCTGAAGATAAAACACCACATCAGAAGCCAGCCAGCTCAGCGCGTTCTAAGAAGAGCCAGTTCAGCACTACTAAGGGAAAGGATCCACGACACCAGGACGAAGTTAAACGGCACCGAAAAGGACCTGTACGACGTCCACATATTGTTAAGCAACACAATAGACGAGGACACCTGGAACGTCGTGGACAGGCTAACTATGGATAAAGCCGCAAACGCAGCTGATGGAGCAAGGAAACCCAGATTAAGAAGTTCGAAAAGATGTACGCAATCCAACATCCACCGAAACCAGTTCTGGAGAAAAGCGGAGTAGTCGTCAACCTGTCATCGACAGCTTTGGATGACATCACCACAGATGCACTCGTCAAGGGATTTAACTATGCAATATCCCCAAACAACATCCCAAAGGAGGAGATCATCAGCGCCCTGGAAACCACCTGCCGCCGCCTACCACCAGACACAGCCGAAGAAGTGAGGATTGGAGCAGCCGAAATACTTCGGAAATCCAAACCCCCGAAGCCTAACTTGAACAGTAAAGAAATGAGTGCCATAAGGGAGCTAAAGAACAACCCGGACCTGACAGTATTACCGGCCGGCAAAGGCAACGCCACCGTCATTTTGGATACGACGGACTACACAGCAAAGGTGAGGAAGATACTCGAGGATCCAGCCTACAAGAAGATAAAGAAGAACCTAGCAAGACGCATTGAAAGGACCATCAACTCAGCTATACAGAAATCGAAGATACCAGAAGAGCTACATCGCGGCATGATCAAAACAGATACAAGGACGCCACAACTATATTGCCTACCTAAGACACACAAACCAGAGATACCACTGAGACCGATTGTTAGTGCAACAGGATCTGCCACCCACCCTCTAGCTGGATACATCGCTCGGACCCTGAAAGGACTCGTAGGAAAGACAGAGCACCACGTCAGGAACGCCGGAGACCTTACGGAGAAAATGAAGAAGATCAGACTGGACCCGGAGGACATCTTAGTAAGCTTTGATATCACCTTACTCTTCACGAAGATACCATTGGACGATGCCTTAAGGGAGTTGAAGAAACGGCTACAAGAAGAAGACCTGGCTGAAGAACTAATCCAACTTGCGAATATCTGCCTGAAATCTACTTTCTTGAAGTTCCAGGAGGAATACTACGAGCAGACAGAAGGTGCTCCGATGGGGTCACCGCTTTCTCCGCTGATAGCTAACATTTACCTGGAAGCCTTCGAGACAACTGCATTGGCATCGGCACGGCTTAAACCTAAGTGTTGGTTTAGATACGTGGACGACACTTCTACCGTCTGGCCGTATGGAGAACAGAACATAAAGGAGTTCCTGGACCATCTAAATAGCATCCATAGCGGCATACAATTCACGATGGAGATGGAGACCAACGGCGCCCTCCCCTTCCTGGATGTGATGGTGACAAGGAAACAAGACGGCACGCTAGGACATCGGGTCTATAGGAAGCCAACCCACACGGATCGCTACCTACACGCAGATTCACACCACCACCCCGCCCAAAAACAAGGAGTCATCAACACGCTGATACAGAGGGCGAAGCTAGTCAGCGAACCAGGCCATCTAGAAGAGGAATTAGAACATCTACGCAGTGCACTACAGAAGAACGGATATCCTAAGGCACAGATTGAGAAGGCTATCTAAAAGCAACCACGGAGGAGAGAACCAGAGGAGCACATCGCTGCGGCATACCTGCCCTACGTCAATGGATGTACAGATAAGATCGGACGGCTGCTGAGAAGACATCATATAAACACCATCTTCACCGCCCCGAGAAAGATAGCTAACGCCTTTCCGAAATATCGTTCGACGACTGAGGAGCTACAAACACAAGGTGTGTACAGCATCCCATGCAGCTGKGGGAAGGTTTACATCGGCCAAACCGGAAGGCACATCAGCACGAGAATCAAGGAGCACAAGAAGGACACCAGAGACCGGCAAGGTGATAGGTCGGCTGTAGCAGAACATCGAATGGAGACTGGCCACACCATCAAATTCGAGGAAGCACAAATGCKATCGAGGGAAGCGAGATTCTGGCCGAGACTGTACAAGGAAGCCATCGAAATCCAGAAGAACCCGCACAATTACAACCGAGACCGGGTCATCGACCTATCTGGAAACCGGTCTTGCGTAACAACGCCCGCGCGTCAGTGACCGGGACGAGTATAAATACCCAAGCAGGCTAGGACACTTCAGTTTCAGAGCTACTTCTGAGGAAGACACCGACATCAGTGTCGAAACGTCAAGGTCTAATAACCAACGTGGGAACCAGCCTGGAAAACAACATGTCAACACCAGGTCTACTAGTGGCAATTAAAACGCCCATAGCACAGTGGCTTACCGTTCAGATTATAGGTTCCCCGTAGAGACGAGTGGATGATGCCGTTAACTGCCACTAGATGAAATGGTGTTTTCCACATTCTAATTCTCTTATATAGGCTTAATGTGGAGAATAGGTGTCAGCCCATTATCCTTAAAATACTGCAGTAGACCTAAATGTTGGGCAAGTAGTTGAGAATACCGTATTGGCATCTGAGGGTAACACATTCACAGAGTAAGTCTTAAGAAATGGACCAAAATCCCCGTGTGACATATATTTCCATCAGAAAATAATGTAGAAAAACACATGTGTTTTAGTTCGATTTTCATCTGGTTTCAAGTTATCTATAGAGTAATTAACAATTTTATCTAGGATTCCACTTGTATTCAGTTTTTCGTGCCATATTCGGTATTGAAAAAAATTTTATAAGTCTGTTGTTCTAATAATCTTTCAGTTTATTGTGAAAGTGAGTGAACGTTTATTGTCACATTTGTACTCGTATGATTAAATTACGAGCAATATAAAATGCCAAACACTTACTTCATTTTGAATATACAAAATGGTGTTTGTATATGTTTTTTAATAGAAGTGTTACAGGGCTGTTGATTATTGTGAACGGTTTTCACAAAGGGAACATCCAAATAAAAAGATATTTACCAGAGTTCTTAGTAAATTGTGAGCGACGGACTATAATCCCATCAGTATACTCAGGTACTACCTAAACGAGTTACTGGAGTATCTTGAGAAAACGTTAAAAATACTCTGCAGCTAGTAGAAGATGCGGGATGCTTGCGAAGGATTAGTATTAAATTAGGCACTCCACAAAAAAAGAGTAACAAATACACTACATAAGTAGGGCTTATATCCATATCATTTAAAGACAAGCTACAACAGCTACAGCCGAAAAACTACACTGGCCTTGCGGCTTTTGTCGGCGACTAAATAATAATCATCGTGTTATATCGTGTATGCTGTTTATAGATGAGACATCATTCACTCTTGTCGGCAATAATACTAGGTACTGGCATGTATGGTCAAATGTAGGTCAAAGTGTAGTGTGGAAAGTTCGATAGTTGTTTAATCAGCCCTTTCATTTTAGAGCATGGCCTTGCATGAGACTATTAATTAATATTTTATAAAACTAAATACAAGGTGGCTGTTTCTCTAAATATCAGAAGGCAATGTACAATCAGCACGATAGAGCTCCTGAACAATTGTCCCTTTGGGTCAGGCAACATTTGGACGAAAGAATGGTCAAAAAAAGGAACTGGACGCCTGGGATGAACTAATTAATCGTATTAACAATATAGCAGACGACATTAAAGAACGAATTAGGGTAGCAA
This sequence comes from Rhyzopertha dominica, assembly GCA_025024175.1. NCBI lineage: Eukaryota > Metazoa > Arthropoda > Insecta > Coleoptera > Bostrichidae > Rhyzopertha > Rhyzopertha dominica. The sequence continues at coordinate 22,603,657 of QCXZ01000041.1, forward strand.
CAGGTACTCTTCGTCGACGGAGTAGAAAATTTGTTTGTAGTATCYATCGYTTTATTCTGGGGCCACATTACCACGGTTTGACGTATTATGTCAGGCGTCAGGATGATATTGTCAACCAACCAAATATTAATGCAACATGTATAAATTGGACAATCAGAGTTCTGGCAGCTTTAATCTATCTAATCATAAGCAATTTTCGATATACATACGATCTACTTAATAGCCACTGAAACTGATAAAAAAAGAAAAAAGTCCAAATTGCGCAACTATTGCACTTTGCAGGAGCAGAAATACAAAAAATATACAGCACCTTCTAGTTCGCCGACGCTGAAAAGGACAAGGTAAATGTTGTTATAGAAAAATTTAACAAACATTTTACGCCAAGACAAAATCTAACATTCATTCGCTACAAATTCTTCACATCAAAACAAGGGGATGATGCCACTCTGGAACAATTCACAACTGACTTGCGTAAGCAGGCAAATAATTGCAATTTTGGGGATCTTCGCGATGATCTAGTAAAATTAATGCTGATATGTGGTACAAACAACAGTAAAATTCGCCAGAGGCTACTCCAAGAAGACGACGGAGACTTGGATAAAACGATAAAACTAGCGACCATAATTGAACAGTCCAAATCACAAGCGAAGAAAATGGATCACAACCCAGGTGGCAGTGTAGACCAGGTAGGAAAATTCAACAGGACCAGTTCTCCGGGACCAAGTACTTCCAGGAATCGAAGGGGCTTCAATAACCAACAACATCGTTACCGGAAGGAGGACAGGACACCCAGAGCACGGTCACAATCAAGAGGTCGGAAAAATAATTTTATTTTTGGTTGTCTAAAATGCGGCTACTCTCACGCGATTAATAAATGTCCGGCATATAATAAAACTKGTGGTCAATGCAAGAAAAGGAATCACTTTGCCAGCATGTGCAAAAGTCCGAGAGAAATAAATAGTCTTAGTTATGATAGTAGTAGCGATAGTAACGTAGCAAATGATGAAATTATTTACATAGGTAGTGTCCAGGAGGAAGGCAATCCATTAAGATTAATTAATATGCATCAAACCTCCTGGTTAGCTGAATTGAAAATTCACAATAAAATTATATCTTTTAAAATAGATACAGGTGCCATGGCGAATATTATGCCCATCAAAATGTTTAAAGATTTAGGCATTCCTCACACTTTAATTAAACCGGTTAAAGTGACATTAAAATCTTATACCGGAAACGTCTTACCAGTAATAGGTCAGTGCACACTAATCTGCTTACATCATGTGAAAGAATACAAAATTGATTTTTATATTGAAAATGATCTATCTGACGCCTTAATAGGTTTAAAAACATGCGTTCAACTCAATTTAATTACTAAAAATAATGAAGTCACCGGACCTCAATCTCCAGTTGCTGCTATTCAGTGCACAAATGAACAATATAAAAATTTTGCCAAGGAATGGAACTTTAAATTACTTGTCACATCACCGACTCATAGTCAATCAAATGGAATGGCAGAACGTCATGTGCAAACCGCAAAAAATTTAGTAAAGAAGGTAATTGAGGATGGTAAAGACATTTATATAGCATTTCTTCAGTTAAGAAACACGCCAATTTTTGGATGCAATTCACCATCGGAAATTTTAATGTCACGAGCCATGAGGAATCCACTGTTACCTTTACCTATTAAAAAATTAAAGTCTCACTTAATAAATAACAAGAATAAGAGAAACACATTCAAAATAGTCAATTACGGCAAACTAAGTATTATAATAACAAGAAGAACGCTGAACCTCTATTTATTTTAAAACCAAACACAAAAATTATGGTACAGTTGAAACTAAATTCAATTTGGCAACCAGGATGTGTTTTAAGACAAGTTGGGGATCGTCGGTATATGGTCACAGTAGATGATAAAGGTACATACACTAGACACCGCAAGTACATTAGACCAACTTGCCTTAAAAATCGAGTATTAGAAAATATGCAAAAGAAAACGGTTACATGAGCGCCCAACGATGAAGGAAAAGTGAATAATTATACGTTGACGAACTTACCATTGACGGGACTCATGGGGTTAAGTGACGGGCAAAAAGAATTGATCAGTGAAAGTGATAGAGCAGACGGTGGCTATCAAACACGTAGTGATAGAATTGTTTCCAAACCCAGACGATTTTAAGTAGAGTAGTTAAGCAGATCGTATAATGATAGACTATTAAAAAAAACGCAATGTGTATTTTATATTATAAGAGGATTATTATATTTATAAGCGGATTGCCATTCCTATTTTTTAAAGAGAAAGATGTAGAGTAGGAGTTAAACAGAAGTCTGGCAACAGGGCAGCGGTCATCTGCAAGTAGTTTTAGGATTTAGTCAAGGTAGTCGATAAGCGCTAGTGTATGAACAGATATAATATACTGTTGAAGTTATTAAATATTTTAATTAGTATCCCGCCTCAGTTAAGAAACAACAATGATAAACGTGACAATATATATGGAATTATTAGTAATGATCACAGATCCATCCTTTTTCATGCCAGGATGCATGGACGGCGTTACCTTCCTCTAAGAATATCTACACATGTTGTTTGAAGATATACCAATTGCTTTAGGGAATCAAATGTGGTACTTTACACAAGCGCTTTAGAGCTGCTACTCATTTCAGTGTATTTTTTTGCGATTATTTGTATAATCGAAAGATAAGGGGAGGAGGACCTCAGTAATGGCCGCCCAGATCCTTCTTTTTTCCGGGAGTCATATTAAAAGTTTGGTGTTTAAAACTTTAAAAATTTAAGAGATCGAATACTTAAGATAATACCAAATGCGCTAAGAATATTTTAACAAGTGCGCAGTTAGATTGGCAGACGAATGAAAGCATGACCATAAAGGTGGCCAATTCCAGCACTTTTTACAAAATAAATATTATTATTTAATGTTGATTGTTAATTGTTAAATCGTTGGCATTTAGTCCTGTCCCAAAATAGTACTGAAACAGTCGAAATGCTCAAAGAAAGAAATAATGCCTCTACCTCAATTCTCGAACGGTTTCAAATTGCTTTTAACTCTCAGTTAACTAAAGTTTTTTTCCGTACGGTTATCGTAATATCCTTACTTGTAATTTTATCGGTTCAGTTGAAATTAGACGGAGCAATGCACCGGTCAACAGTTTTCTCACGAGAAACGCATGTATCAGCGCATAAAGAAAAAAACAACTATGACAACTGTAAAACCTTATTAGGAAGTTGTTTTGTCGAACAATACTTATGACAGCTGCTGTACTGTTTCCATCACGGCGGTGGCCATTATTTAGAATAATGGAGCAATCATTTTAATGGTAATACTTTTTTAATTGAAATAAGCATCGCGAGTAATGGCCCACACCATGAAAATAAAAGGAGGGATTTAATAAGTCGACCAGGGGTTTTTATACGCCAAGTCATCGCGTAATGGCCGGACATAATGTTTTAGGCAAAATGTGATCACCGAGTGGCATTGCGTTGTAGCAGCTGCATAGGATTCCTGCATTATACATTACGAGCAATTCTTCGTAATGTAGGTAACTCGTTTCAAAAAGTATACAGTTGTGGGAATACGTTATGTGGTATAGCGATGTAGTTTTCTAATTGAAGGACGGAAGCGATTTGGGTGTGGCTAATTAGGACATAGATTGAGATCGCCCCGACTATAATTTACGGATTATTTTGTGTACTTAGCTAGATAATTCGCATGGGTATTGTTTATTTAAATTATCAAAACAAACAACTACAGTTCAAAAGTTCAAACTAAATCTCCTAAAAATACCCATACTCAATGGACTTTTTAGCCTAAAAAAGGCTTCTGATTTATTTTAAAACAACGTAAACTACTGAATATTGGGATTTAATTAATGTTTTTGTATCTAAAATACAGTATTAAATCATACAAGATAACTATCTGTTTAGATATAATATATTGATTAGTAAATGTACAAAAAATCTTTGTCGTTCAATAACTTAGAAATAGTTATTTTTGGTGCCGCTTTGTGCTATTCGAATTATTAATCGCAACGAACTAGAGGTGCAATGAAGTTAGAAATTCATGTAGTATTTTGGGTACAGCTTAGTCGTGATCGATATTTACTTTCGATCGGAGATCAATCTTTTGCTAGATGTAATGCAAATTGCAAACGAACTAGAAGGGAGGTGGTTGAAGCAAATGGGGGGGGCGTTATTTAAAAAGACATCGATGACGTCATAGCACCTGAAAAATAATTGAATGTTGAAGTTACCCGAAAATACTATAAAATAAAAATTTGGCGTATCCGAACATATTCACGAAATTTTAATTTTGTGTCAAAAGTACCCACATTGGTTATAGACACCTACCTAATGGCGCTCAAAAGAATTCGGAAAACCATCCATCGCAACGAGGCTGGGCGTGTGTCTCGTAAAATCTCATAGGATGCGTAAAAAATCTATGCTAGATACATAAATATTATTTATTTAGAACATTAAAACATGCAACAAMTGCTTCTCGGCTTATTAAATGGAACGATGGGGGTTATCTGATTTTATGAMAATCGCAAGTTTTATAATTATCTATTTGTGGTGTAGTTGTGTAGCCTCATCGCAGGTTATCTCTCTTCAGAACGAACTTTATGGGTGCATTATTTAAATGTTACTCAAAATTTTGGGGTTTTGTGTGTTGCCATGGGTTTGTAGACATATTAAGCTGTTTGTTAAACACTTAAAAATTCTAAACAGCCCTACTTTTAATACATCATGTATATACGAGTACATCTATATCGAAAACGTTGGTAAAACGAAAACGACTGAGGCAAATATTTTCACATCTAGTGATTAGTGAAGCCTGCAACTGAATTAAGTGTAATTATTGTTTAGGTTACAAAATGGTCGTCTATTCTAATGAACAAACGCCTATACACTTTCCCCCATATATATGTATATACACATAACTTATACCTCAAAAAACTTTATAGTTGTTTTTTTTTCAGTACCTATTAAAATACCTACGTTTATTTATAAGTTTTTTTTATGTCGCTAGTTAGCATTTTCCATTGCTGGTGTAGGATGGACGGCTTGATATTCTTTGTTCAGAACACGTGTGTCGATTTTATGATCAAAATACCCACTTCCTCGTCTACGGTCAATAATTTACCTGTAGAAACCCCTCAATTAACTCGACACCTGTACAGCTCTGGTCTTAAATCCTCAATCGGCCTCTTTGCCGGCCTCGTCATAAATCCAGCGGTTTTATTATGCAACACCTAGGACCAATTAACAACCCTTATCAGATGCGTTAATAAAACTTACACTTACATTTGTAATGCGATACGTTACCGGTACACGTGTGTTGAAAAACATTGAAGTGGGCCGTATTTTGCCATAACGTGTTGAAACTCGGGCGTGGGGCCGCTCTACAGGGAGACATAAATATGTCCGACCGGTAATGTTCGGAAACGTACACGTCGTTACACAATTAATTGTTATGGGGGACAAAATGTCCGACACGATCATTACTTGTTATGGTTGCGGACGGAGGCTTTAAATATTTGGATGCCACGGGCTTCGTTCGTAGAGCTCAGGTCGGTAAAAGGTGGGTAATAATTTAACCATTTGCAATTATTTGCTGAATTGCTATAAAGTACAAAGTAGATTAACAGTAGTCATATTATGTAGAGTCTCCGAAACCAAGATCGTCGTGATTTACTCTATGTAATCTAACAATTCAGTTTTATAGAATTACCTGATATGAAACGTGAAACATGATATGATCAATTAAATTTGATTATACGACATGCGACAGTATTTTGTGTAGGTCTAATAATTGAAACATACATTTTTAGGATGATTAGGAATAATTATATTTTCTTATTTAAATAAAGAAACATTATTATGCAATTGTGTGACGACGAAAGTTTTAGATTTCACACTGACTCATCAGAGGTGAGGTATTTTTGCTTATTACTGAGTTCGCGGGGCTAAGTGTTGCTGCTTTCCAAGATTGAAATTAAATTTTTTATCGTGGTTGAACGGTGTCGACAACGTCACGTCGACAGTGGCGTGGACGTCAACTAATTTAGTGATGTCATCAACGTCTGCAACGTAAACGACAAACAAATAATTACTAATTTAAAAGTTTGTGTTCTAAAATAATATTCTGTTACTTGTAGCTTTATAATCTCACTGCCCCAGTTTTTATCACACTGCCGCATCTCTAACGTTCATTTTAATTAATTCAGATTTCAGGTGCATTTCCTACCCGTCATATATAACACACTAGTGTCACGTCTGGCAGAAATCCAAGAGCACTGGTTTTACATGCACAGATCACGCACACGCAACCACAACTACACAAATATTTTACACTCTTGAATTATTGTAACTTCCATTGTTGACATTATCGGCGCTGTCAACACGTTGTGGACAACAAAAGTTGACGCGCTAAAGGCCAACCCTGTTTTTTATTATACATATTTATATTTATACATTTTATTTATTATAATTGTGCATTTAACATTGTTTATCATTTAGATATCCTTTTGCAAGCACTGATCTTGCAAATACTTCTATAATTGGGTATTATCACTTTTTTAGAAAATTACTTAAAATGAATCTTGAACTGCATATATATCGTACGCCATGTTAAAAAAACAAAAGAAATATTTGTAGGTAGAGAATTTCAGGTCTGAAATTCGAATCTTAGGAGTCACCGCCAAAACGCTTCTATCCAAGGTTATTCAACTCGTGACGTCAAGTGTCATGTAAACATAACTGAGGAGCGTGCTGTTTAATGGTGTAGTATCATTCTTGTATTGGAAAAGCTTTTGTGTGGTGTTTATCCAAAGGACGGTGTAAGAGGTCGCACCAAAAAGGGATTTGTGTAGTTTTACAAGCATCTATTGTGTATGGAAAACAAAACAAGTGTTGTTTTGTACATGGTTTTAAAAGTACTTCAGTCAGTACAGCTAACAAAATTTTTGTAACCGTTCCTCGAGCTTATCAACGTATGAAAGAGTTATTTAGGGTCCCTAGACGTCGTATGCCGAAATTGCAAAGTTTGTTTTTCTGTTGTGAAGATCATATTAATTCTTACTGTAAGTTTTATTATTCTTTTTGGGGTTATAAGTGTTTACCATTCAGTTTCCATTTTGTTATAGCTTGAAGAGGATATAAAAAATTATATGCGTTTTAAGTTGATAGAGGGAAACGTTATAATAAAGAACGACGTTGTTCCCCATATATTCGATTGTTAGCCAGACCGGAAACGAGCCGTAAGAGTCCCGAAAATAAATGGCAATTTATGTTTATTCTGACCTCTAAAATAAACGTCAAGTTTAGGGTAAATTTTTGATTCTTACAATTTTGTGTTTACAAATAGTATGTTTCCAACAGCCCACTGTGATCAAATTATCAATGCTACGTTAATTTGATAACAAGTTCACTTATGCTGTTGCTTTGTTGCTATTATGTTCCATAACAATTAACATGCCTTCAGAAGTCATAACTCATAAGTATTTTACTTTTTCTTGGCGTACTTTAATTCGCTTGTCACAAAATGAACGCAAACAACAAACTGATAAATTGACTGGCTGAGGCTGACGCGTGCCACGTTGACCCCAGATGTAAACAAGCGGCCATTTATACAAGACACCTGACGTCACGGCCAATATGTTCGCGTTTTGGCGGTCCCTTTAAATATTCACATTTTTAATATTAAAAATACACCTTACGATCCATTTTTTCGAATTTATAAGCTGTCACAGCTGTTTAGTGGATTAGATGTTACCTATTAATATGCAATTTAATAAAATATAAATACATGACAAATACCCAATTTTGCACATTGAACTATTTTTCTTTGTGTCGTATTATTATTGTATATGAAGGTTGAATCCGAAATAAGAAGCGATGATTATTTGTAAAGAAGGCGCTCACACATCGATTTATTTTTAAGGACTTGTGTCTTGCAGCTAAAAAGGTATTTAACGGTTTATGTGATATTCTTTGTATTAGCAAAATCGAGACAAAATTTGGGAGGAATGACAGTACATTGAAAGCAGAATTTAATTCTACGAAACATCGCAAAAGCGTTATAATAACGATCCGCTTTTTTGTGTGGGGGCATAATATACTTTGATAATTCTGCTTTAAACTACATGACGATGATCAAAATTTGCAGTACCTACTCGTTTAGAGATAACATTTGGGCTGGTTGTGACATCATAATTTTAATAATATGAAACTATTAAAACAATAATCAATCATCATTCACATGAGAGGATGTAAAGCACAATAGACACTGTTTTTCGATGTGGAATACATGGACAAGACAAGACAGCGCTTTATACGTATCATTGTACTTCGATTATTTTATAATTAAGCATTTTTGTGAGAAAATTAATGTACTTAACATTCATCAAGTCCTTGTAGAAAATACATCTACAAGATACGATGACTTACTGGATGGTTTAACTTAAGTAGGTACTAATTACTAATATTGAAATATGCTGAATTACAGTAGAATAAAAATTGAGTATTTTAACCGCAATCTTTATTAATCGGTAAACCGCGAAATGTACATTAAGTATATCCAATTTCAGTGCCTTCCAGCTTGACAGGTTTTGATTACACACCCAGATGATGAACACGGTCTAGTATTAAGTAAAATGATTTCAGCAGCACGGTATGTTACTGTACTACTGTGTTTCGATTAGAATTGCTTGCTTAGCGTTAGTTTGGAAGCGAGGAGCGGTTTAATTAATTGAAACAGATGTAAATTACCTAATAAGTAGTATTGCTTACAAAGTACAACTAGTAAGTATTACATTTGTTTTAGTTTTAGTGTTTCTGCATGTGTTTGCCGTATCATTTCTATAATTTCATTATTAATTTATTTCTGTCTAGAATCATTCTGATACAAAAAGCAATGCTCCAATAGGCATGCCATATCATCGTCTTGTTAAAAGGACGACAGAGATCGACCTTTTGGAGATGAGGCCAAAGAAGATTCTAGAAGTTTCCATTACATAAAAAAAACCTCAAGTTTGACGTAGGTATTCCTTGAATGAGGTTATTAAAAATAAGGTGTATGTTGGTAACTCGAGAGTTTTCAGACCCTTTCAGGAAGGGGCATAAACGCTTCAACATGCCAGTGGAAACAAGATAGGAATTTGCGCCTATGGATAGTCAAATGAGGTAAGTATCAAACAAGAGCCACATACAAGTATCAAGGTTTCAGCCAGCAACGTGGAAGTACCATATTCGTCTTGTGCAAGAAAACCGAGTCTACGAGGTCCGGCAAACTGAATTACATCACAGAAAAATACTCTATTCCTTCCCGAGAATAAACAATACATTTGTTAGCATATTCCGAGTTTAATGACTCCAACTCTTGATTAGAAGTGAAGCTGCACCAAAGTGTTAAAAGGAAGATTAAACATTAGGGTGCCAAAACTAGATGATGTATGATCGAAGTGTGAACATCGATGGAAACAATAAAGCTGATCTGGTTTGGTTTCATAATCTATTTCGCAAGAAGGGACACTATTCCAAGCTAGAGCAATCCTGCGAAGGTCATTTTAAAATAGTGACAAAGATAGCGTGCGAGAACAGGCTAGTTTAACATATATTCAAGGTAGGCACATAAAAAATAAGTTTATAAACAAATATTTTAAAATACCTGGTTCGAATGAACACGACGATACGTGTTCTATATTGTTTGAGCGTTTGTTTTCGATTTAGTTGAAGGTCTCCCTGTATATTTGCGAATAGGGCTAATAACAATTATCATTGATACAATACCTTAAAACATGAAGATATATTTTAACGAATATCCTTAGAAATTTGAAATTGATAATTTATGCAGTTATTATTCGTTCGAATTAATCTAGTCGAAATCCTGAATACAATCATCAACACAACACAACCTGACAACGGCGCCTCCAACATGACAACTAGACAGTTTTCGCGGCGATCGTTTGATTTCGATTTAGATGTCCCAAACTCTTTAATTTTTGGTGTTTAAAAAGAGCTAGTGAGACGCGATCATTAAGTTTCACGTAATTATTTCCTACTTTATTAACTCAACAGCTTTAAGCAGGTAATCGAATATTATTTCTGGCTTTAAAACAGCTATTGGTTAATATCGGAAATAATAGTCTAGCATATACCTCTAGTGCAAGCTAAAGTAAAAAAATACTCGCAGATGATTGACAGCAAAAGCTGTAACAACCACTTGTAGAATGATAACGTTTCAGTTTGGAAAGATAAAAGACGTTGCATTCGTCAGGAACACTGTGTCAACAGTGTAATATTTCTGTAATCTTCTATATTTTTTTTAATTGCTGTTTCTGTAGACTCCAAATGGTGTACAGTATTCGAAGACAATAAGAGATAATAAGAGAGCAAGACCATTAGAAATATAACATTACTTTACTTTAATAGAAAGACTTTATGAGCCGGGTTATACATATTTGATGTATTGAGCATTCGTCATACCAAAATGAAATCATTTAATATTTGTTTATGGTAATGAAGGCGAGTGCAGTCAATCAATCCTCATCTAAACGAATAAACATTGGATTTAAACTTACAAATACAACTTTGATTAAATATTGATCGGCGCCATTTTAAACAGGAAAATCCGAGCGCCCGGCACTCGCCCGAGCTTTCCCAAGGCGAATTAAACTAAGTGGAAGATGAAAAAGTTCGTGAGAAATGACTTCTAATTTTGAAAGGGGGTAGGAATTAGCTTTTTGTCCCAGCTCTTGACTGATTGCGGTCGCCTTACGGATGACAATTAAAAATTTTAATCCCCCGCTTTGAAGTCCGAGTTTTTAGCTGTCTCCGTAAAATCCACCCGAAATTAAACCTCCTCGGTCCGGCCTTTGTCCGCGGGTATATACACGAATTTGTCTTCTTCGGGAATTAAAAAAATACGCCGGCGTGCAGCGCAAAGAAACGTCCCATGTTTTATTCATTTGGTCCCAGGACTGTCACAGATTAATCTGTTCGAATTTTTTTCGTAACAAAACAAACTTTCCGGCGCGGACGTAATCCCTGATTATTTCCGTGACAATGACGTATTATAATCTCGCTATTTATGCCTTGAATCCCATTTTTTATAAAATACTTTCATTCTGTTTTGACATACAACCCTATTTAGGCGGCTTACGTTTTTATTTATATTTATCACTTCCTATTATTGCGAACACCCTTGTCTTGCACTGTCAGATATTGATGCAACTGACGTTATTTTTTTTACTAGTTCTTTTTTAAGCCCGCCCATCTCCAGTGAGACAAGTGAGGCCAATGAACTTTTTGTACATCGCCTTGTTTAATTTTTAAGCTAAGCTGTTACAATTATTTTGTTTTGTCAAGATGTCACGTAGGTAAAGTAAGGTAAGTATGATATATAGCACACTTTCACTTCTCTGCTTCGACTTTTTTATTCTCTTGGATGTTTATGAAATTTCTAAGAGTGTTATTGTTTGTTTACCACATACCTGCAACGATACAACGTTGGTTTTCGGATTCTCTTCGGTCTAACTTTGTCTCTTTGCTATAAATATGTAACTTTTATGTTTTTTAATACGGTTATTAGACGTTTCGCCCCCGCCCTTTCACTCCCACCGTTTCGCAACCGCCGTTTCGCCCCCGGACGTTTTACCCCCCATAAATAAAACAAACATCTASATAACCTTTAAAAATATATTTATTAAAAATTCAAAATTATGTGCAATGCCTAACAAATAATTCATATTGTCTATTCTACCATAGCTATCTACGTTCTACGATATTTTTATCCGTGTTGAGGTCGCACGATTATTATTAGTTTTAGGTTTAACATTTAATAATAATAATTGTAAAACCTCATATCTACGCAGAAACTGTTTTTTAATTATTTAGAAACTGACAAACATATGGAAACGAATTACCAAAAGTGCTTTGAAATCCGGGATGCCATTCTTCAGAGTTGTTGTTGTTTATCTTGTGGTGATCATTTAAAGTTCTGTTGTACACATTCCACATTTCTATAGAAAACTGAGGAGTTCGTCTTTGTCTTCTTAACGTAGTTCACGCCTAGTATTTTACTTGAAAGAACAAAAACACAGTAAGTGCAAAAATGTAAGAATCGGAATATACAGATACTGTGTTTAATTTTGGGAACAACCCAGCTAGATTGTAGGCACTGTGTTTGTGTATGGGTGTAAAACAGTTAGTAGAAGCGATAAAACAGCCATTGCCAGCGCAAAAATTTGCGCATAAACACAGTATATATGCACATATGCATAAAGCTTACTTTTGCTAGCAATGTTGGTTACCGTGTTTTTGCTTGGAGCAGCCGAACAGCCCGCAGTGCATTTACATAAATTTGGGTTTGTCTTGCTCCTCAAATTTATCTAATTTCTGCATATATAAGTATTTGTGTTAAGAAAGCTTATCATATGCCGATTAACTTAGCTTTTAATTTTGGATTCTGCGTGTCTTAGAAGATCAAGTTGAAGAGCAAAAAGTAAATATGTAAGTATTCTAATATCCATCGTATCTAGAAGTTTTCCTACATGTAAAAGAAATGCTAAACATGTATAATATTTCATTTCCTAACATCGGCCTATTTTTATCCTTTGAGAGTTAATCTTTGTCAGTATATGTCTCGTTGATTTTAGGTACTTAGTAGTCGATATTTTCTGATATAACATTTAAATTATTAATTCTCTTCTGTGATTAAAAAATATAGCATCCTTATCAAAAAGTGAGCAAAAAAGCACTATGTGTTGCTACATTACGAGCAATGTCGTACTATTTTTCAAAATTAAACTAAATAAATCGAAATTTGAAGAAAAAACGTGAGAAATTTTACTAATGGGCGAATCGGAGTCAGGGGCAAAACGGCGGGGGCGAAACGGCAGGGGCGAAAGGGTGGGGGTGAAACGTCCTTATCCCTTGTAATACTGGTTTTGTATTTTACAGTTATTCTGATGAATAGTCACTAACTAGATCGAAACTATATTTTTATTAAATTGAAAAGAGGGTTGTTTTAGTAGGATGAAAACCAGTTGAGGAGTAGCTGCAGCAAATGCTTTTGGATCATGGGCTGAGCTTGGAAATCGAAAAGTGTTTCTAGTGGTTGGGCAACAACTGTGTCAATGGCAGCGAAATTAAGAGTTTGGAAGAAATTCAAGACTTAAGCTACCTAATTTGGAAATTAAAGTGACTAAGTGATATTAAAAATTTATATAAATACAGAGAGGAAGTGATCACAAGGCACTCGTGTATTAGTACCAACCTGCATAGTTAATCGATTCCAATTTTCCGAGACTTACAAATATGAAAGAATTTTTGGAAAATTAAGAGTAAGTTCATTAAAAATATATAGAAATTCAAAATGGTACAGTAACTTCACGGGTCAGGCCATACCACAAAATGTGTCTACTATCCTTTTAGCACTAAACCCTCAATTTGCCTTTAATATATCCGGCAGATACTTCTCAATTAAGAAACTATTGTCAGAAACTAAATTTATTACGGAACAGTATCCAATGCTAACCTAATTCATAGGAATTGTATAACCATTAGAGTTTCACAAACATTTCTCAATAATTTATACAGAAATGCTAAGTGTTTTCCAAAACATAGCAGATTGTAACAGGCCATTAGCAAAAACCAATACGATAGTAAAGTAGAGGAAGTTCTTAGCGATGATGTCACTTACAAAAAGATTCCGTTTTTAGTATTCAAAGAAAAAGCAATAATTAGGTCAAATCTTTATAAATTAATAAACACACAGAATCATTCTTGAAATAAGGGCTCACAATGCAAGAAGTGTGGCACCGCTCATTTAAGGTTTACCCAAGATCCACAGAGTCAATTATCGTGAGAATGATTGTATCGACTATTTTGATTCACCTAAGTCTATGCTTTGTCAATATATAACTGACATCTTAAACTTGCTGCTTTCCTATTTCTATTGTTATGCAATAATTAAAGATTCCTTCTAAATTCTGAAAAAATTAACAATTTTTAACATTTCCAAAATATGTTGGCGCGTCTTTAGATGTAGTCGGTGTGTTTAATAATATTTATCTACTTCTTATCATTATAGAATAGTGGAGTTTGATAGCCCCCAATATTAACAACACTTATTGACCTATTTTATCAAGGTTATTAATTTACTCTTTGATAGGAATTATTTTCGTTTTCAGGTGAAGTTCTTTTCTTAAACATTTGGTTTCCCGATGAAGTCCATCTTAAGTCCCACTTTGGCATATTTAGCAATGACTAAATTACTAGAAGAATGCATACCGCAATTGTCATTTAAGTTACCATTTATTTTCCAATATTTAGATGAAATAATTTTGTCTACCCATGGCTTACAAGAAATATTACAAGTCTTCAGTAGCTGCACCACATATCTATTATTTTACTATTGAGCATGAATATATTAATCATGTACCTATCTTAGACAGTAAAGTCACCAGAGACCAAAATGGCACAAAAAAACAACTAATTCTTGCCGTTATGTTCATATTTCGTCTCAGCATGACCTGGAAGTTAAAAAAACGTAATTTTGAAGTTAAATATGTAATAGAGAGAATAACTTCTCTCTCCATAGGTCACTTGAACGGTTGTTTGCTATCATGGTAGCAAATGCCTACTCAAAGCCTTTCCTCGGAAATCTTTTTTTGCTGCTGAAAGTTGAACATTTAGTATCAAAAATGTTTAGACTCTCCGCAGATGATTTTACACCGTTTCTATTCACTGGCTCCTTGAATATAAAAATTTGGTATGGTGATCATGTAAGGATTGCGTGTTAGGACCTTAAAACTGACTCATAAATCTTTTCCGAATTAAAAGAAAAGATAGACAAGCTTAATCTTAATGACATAGTTTACCTTATAATTGTTTCGATTGTACCGTTATACGTGGGTCAGTCAATATAGTACCTTAAGCAAATAATAACATTGCACAAAAGTTGTATAAAGCTTAAGTCCTAAAGGTGTGCTTTTGCTCAGCAAGTAGTTGTTCTCAGCCACTCTTTTCATTCTAGTAATTGCATAGTTCTAACAATAGAAAACACTATAAAAACTACTTCTTATTAAAATATCTTTCGTGTATGAGCGCAAGAACAAGTAAGGAATCAGATACAAATAGTTTAACGAGTAACAGCTACTACAAGTAGGATGAAAACCGGTTAAGGAGCAACTGTAACAAAAGCTTTTGGATCATGGTCTAACCGCATCAACACCGCAAATTTAAAGAAATATATAATTGCAAGCGATTTCCAGTCAGAAAGGCGTAAATTAGACGTCATACATCTAGAAGGWACCTAATTCATCTTGTTWTCTACTGCCATACAATACACTCAGTAGCGTATTTTATTAACACCTTGCCAGCACAATTTGCCGATGGTCTTTGCATATTTCTTGGAAGCGCCTAAACGCAGTGGACGCAAGCGCGACGCTGCTGATTGCCGGCCAGGCCTATAGAATTAATCCACCAACAGCTGTTTATATAAAGTGGAACGTAAAAGCCGGTGCATTATGTTGGTAACTACTTAAATTCCAACCCCTGTAATTACGGCGAAGGTAGCCGTAAGGGATGAACGTATAAAAGGCCTTCGATTCCAGTCCACCTGTAATTGCACGGTTCACACCCTTCGTAATGTGCGGGATGCAATAAAACATAATGGCCAAGGAATGGTATACTGACATGCCCACTTTCGGCATGATTACACACGGCGACGAAGGGTTGCGTGCTATACAGGTACGCGGGGAAAATAAAAGTGTACCACAGATATTGCCCCTAGCGATACCGATATCAAGCTCAAAGTAGGAGATTGCAGATGCAGGAGTGCTTTATGGAAATATGCACGCGTAGTCGACATATTACTATTGGTAACAGTTCATGAACACACCACATTGGATCGTCGTATCGTCGAAATCTCGAATAAACTAAAGCAGTTGTAAGCAACATCTCCAATTTTAAGATTAGAAATCTTTACGCAATCAGTAATAGTAATAATAAAGGCCTTTATTGGAACCTAATTACAATTAAATTAAATGCACAAACACCCCTAGTAGCACTAAATATTTAATTAATATTCTACAGATATTTATATGTTTGATAAATATTCGAGATATTAGAAAGTTATTTAAGAAATATTTTATATGAAATATCTAAAAATAGATATTTATCAATATTTTTTAAATATTTATAAGCAAATGTTTAATATTATACATTTGTGGAACATTTATAAAAATATATTTGATTTTTAATATTTATATATATCTTTTTATATACATTTGAAATTATTTAAGCTCTTTTGTTTGCAGACAGATAGCATAGACATGCATTTCAAATAATATATCACTTTTTGTCCTGTCATTCCCATTCTATACCGTCTCATATATTCTGCTTTTGATGTGTTGTAAAAAAAACCGCCAAAATGGCAAAGTTATTGGCGATGAGGCTACACCTTAAATATTAAAAAAAATGGAGATAAAAAAGCTTTACTATGGTTACAACATGTAATTATTATAATGGTCCAAAATGAAGTCAAATGTTTTGCAACTGCGCTACTGCGGTACAAACAGGGAAATGCAGTTGATATGGCAACGCCGTTGTTTTTGCGAGACGCTCTGATTGGTCTGATTCTAGCGCGTTGGTGTCATGGTGTCGGTCAGTAGGTCTCTCCATTTTCGAGGTTAAATTTGACGATTTGAGCACGTGCTGAGAGCTTCATTAGAGCAAATAGATCTAAAGTGGTAAGTATCATCAGAAATCATATCACATTACAAATTATAAGTATTACGGAGTGTGTGTATGAACACACTCACGAGTCACGACCGAGCACGTTGTTTAATACATATAAAGAGCATGGGCGAAGCTGTTTCCATTTTGCTTGGACGTGCTTATATATGAAAAAAAAATGTTTTTCGTTTCAGGAATCAGGACAGTGAAAAACTAATTTGCATTTGCAGTTTGCGATATTGCAATTACCTATTCCTACAAGCGGACGGGGCCACTGATTGGTGTTTGAATTTCATTTTGGTAAGTAGCCAATAATGAGCATGATCAAAGTTTCGCTAAATGTTTGATTTCAATTAAGGAAAAGTTCTCTGTCTACCAGAATAAAGTGTCTGGAAAGTATTATTCAAAATGTGCCAAATACCGATACATACACAACTGCGAAGACATACAAGCTGATTACCAATGGTACTCTGCTGAAGCAAGAAAAATTGGTATCACTTCACTGAAAGCAGCAAAAGAATTGTGTGACAAGGCAAGATACATATCTAGCTTAGAAAGCGATAACAGTGTTTTTCAAAAAAAGGCAAGATCTGGACGAATAAGAAAATAGAGGATTTTATCTGATGCAGAAGATTCTGATGTTTCTACAACATCTGAACAAGATGATGTGCAACATGTTCTGGCTAAAAAGAAAAGTTACGAAGTTACTGAGAAGCAACCAGCAAGTGAGTAAATATTGCTTTTGCAATTTGTTTTTGTTTGTCAGGAATTAAACCAAGCAGTGATGCTACAGACAGTGATAAGAACACAAATATTGACAGCGATGAGCACATCTACTTCTTTGAATACAATGTATTACTTGTAATCAAATATATGTATTTGGATGAGGTATTCGAGGTTTTTTTCACCTTTTTTTGGTTCCTGTGATGTCACACCGACCGATCTGAATTCAAAATATGCTTCTCATAATGGGTAGGTATCTAAAGAAAAGCAACCATATCGAAGATCAACATTAATTACTTAAAACATTACTTAACATTACTATGATAAAAATCTGTGATTAATTAATAAATGTTGGTGTGAAATGTACTGGTTTTTCTTTCGAAAAAATTGATTAGCATTTTATATACATCCATCACTTAACTCCCCAGACTTGTATTTTCTTTATTTTTTTAGGTACAACCTTGAGTGATACGTCAAAGTGATGGTCTTTTTAAATTCTTTAAAAATGGCAGAGTGGGTGTCAAAAAAATATTTGCAGATGATATTTCACTATATAAAGTGAATTTTTGAAAATATTTAGAGAAATTAACTTTATTTGTGAAATAGCTTCATCTGCAAATATTTTTTGGGCACCCAAAATGCCATTTTTTGAGTTTAAAAAGACCTTTAATTTGACATATTTCTTAAGATGTATCTAAAATAATAAAGAAAATACGWACCTGGGKAGCTTTAGKTGGCAGACCCTGTATATTATAAAACAAATATTAGAAATATATATATKTTAGGAAATATTTWCTATATATTAGATTGTTAATATTATATGAATATTCTGAWACAAATATTGTTTATATATTTAAAWATATTTATAAATGATTTAGATAAATATTTATATAATATTAAACAGGGTGGCGCTCAAGATATTTTCTAAATATTCCAGAAGAGAATATTTAATGAATATTTAGTGCTACTAGGGACATTATCATAATAATACAACACGTGGTTGAAATCTGAGAAAGATATTCAGCTAGAGGGTATAAGAATCTCCCTCTGTACTATCTAACCCTGGAATGGCTATATAAATAATAAAGGAAATAAATGTAAAAAAGAAAACATTCACAACAGGCAGGGTATTGCATCACACTCACAACTGACATAACAGAAATCTATATTGCGCAGTCAATGATTCTAAGAACATAAGAAGAATGGCAACCAGAACAAGAGCGTGCAAGCAAAAGCAAACAAGTATAATCTAATAGATACATTTATCTGAATGATTTCTCATAAGCTGAAGTTATATACCGAGAATACAATATTTGATCCTTCCGTCCTTACATTAATGTTATAGATGGCTATTAAATTCTAATCTTGTCATATAAATAACCAGGACTTTTATTTAGTAAAATTCTGTAGTAGAAAGCTGACGTTAACAACCTGTAACCTTCCTCCATACTAAGCCAACCAATTTCACTTAATTTATGCAAAACATGATCATATTTACGTATGCCAAATACAAAGCTGAGACATGAGTTCCGCACCTTCTGTAATTCATACTTTATTTGCGAATCAAGTTTCCGTTAAAAGTTTTCTTGCTTGACAGTCAAATAAGACTTGTAAGAATACAGTAGATATCTAAAGCGAGAAATAGGACTTCTTTAAGTAGTTAGATACACGACTGAAGAATCGAAGGGATTTATCTATCATAAGACCTAGGTTTTTAGGTTAAAACGGGTCATAATACCATTAACGTTTATACGTAAAAATCTGCATGACTATTCTTGTTAAGGACAAACAATAAAGCAACCGTTTTATTAGAAGAGAATCAGCCCATGGTTGCGGGTTGCATCAAAGATAATCTTTAGGTCAGCATTAAAATCTTATTAATGGCATCTGTATGATTTGCAAAGGCTAAAAACTAGTTATAGTAAATCCGGCTATCACGAGAAGCAAGTTGCAGAGATTTAATGGGTCATCTGTGCATATACTGACAACAAAAGGGGTTCCAGTATTAACCTTTGGACCACACCGTTATTTACAAACACATATATAATTCCTGTAACTTTATACGCTGAGAGCGATAAATAAGTACATAAAATCTACAGCCTGGTAGCTGAAATCAATGTAATCTAAAGTAACTAGCACTAAACTATGATTTCAGGTAACGAAGCCTTTGAGTAGTCAAGAAAAAGTAAGCAAATTAGCATACCTTTACCACAGACGCGCGCTCACCTCCGGGTACAAAAAAAAACTTGAAAGTATAACAAATGTTTGGTTTCGCCAACTGATCATTAGGATGGGTGGCAAAGTCAAAATACATACTTGGAAAAGTTCCCTTCTATATTTATTCATTTTTGTACTGACGATGATGATGGCACATCATTAAGCATTAATTTAGAAGATTTTTAATTTTTGGTATGTAATACCTTGTGTATATAACCATTAGTTCGTTATATCGGACCGATATAATTCGATAAAGGTAACAGACATTTAATGTGTAAGTGCTAGTAACAAACACATTATTAAACTGTTTTCTAATAAACTAAGTTACACACAGTTGTATCATCCGTAAATTGAGGAGATTACACTCACAGTATATAATATAATATACAGGGCTTCTATAAATGATTCATGCAACGCGGGTAGCGTTGATTTCTGAATTCCTTGTGCTGCCTTTTTCTAACTTCTGCCAAGCTACAATATGCACGGCGATAGTGGTTGAAGGTTGCAGATTAATGTCATCCCACAGCTCTGAAATATGAGCTTTCTACAACCTTAAAGTTAATTATCTCACAAAACACTACAGAATATATTGAAAATACACACTCCCAGGCGATTTTTCATATTAAAATATAACACATAATTCAAAAATCGACAAGTATACGTCACTTTCCTGAGGCGGCAAATTGATTTAATCGATAATTTCCATAAGCGCCATGGATGCATGAATCATTTATAGAAACCCTGTATAATAAAATATTTTATTTGTATTACGTACACTGCAAACCAAAGAACTCTATAAGCATCAGATCTGCTTAATTTAGGCGTAATGCCATATCGATGTCCGTTGATTTTTCTCAAGCAGTATAAAGCACACTGTTACAGCGGAATTATATACGAATTAAATACTAACAAATTTTCCTCGCATTTAACACTAGGCTCTACAAACTGAATAATTTATGTACAAAAACTTGATTAACTTTACACATGCACCGAACTCTTGATTTAGTAAACCTAATCGCCGTTAATGTTACAAAGTCGGATTCACCAAAGCTGATCCCCGGTCAATTTGAAATAACCTTATGAATCAAATCGACACCTCTGTTCAACAAATGACACCTCTTATCAGTAAGCAAATAAATCGTTCCTTGGCTTGTTCTAATCAGCGTTGGCATGATTAAAACAAAATATTTAAAACACAATGTTTTAAACTTGTTTAAAACAACGCTTCTGTTTAAAACCTTGTTTTAAACAAATGTTTAAATCATTTGTTTTAAACAGTGTTTTTTAACTAATATTGTATGTGATTCATTAATTATTACTATTAGGCTCGTTTACCCTCCACAAATAGATAAACAGGATTATTAGTACTGACATATCTACATAATGTCACCTTACATTTGCATAAAATGAATTGAATTCAAAACCAGGCCCAGTTTTTTATCGATACAACAGTTATAGAAATTAATAATAAACTTAACATTTTTTCTGTAGCTATAAATTACAAACATTTTAAAACAACAAATATAAATCTTAACCTTATCATAAAATAAAAATTTGTATTTCTGGTCCAATACAACAAAACAATAAGTAAGAGGTTCATTCAATACTTACTAGATAATTATATATTTAGCATAATAGAACAAATAGTTATCAGAACTTGGGAATATAAAAAACAATAAACAAGAAATAAAATATTTTTACTAGTGCAAGCATATCTTTTTTGCACTTCTTGCATCGAGTTCGCATTGTACTATTTTGCACCTCAATTTTGTCGAAGTAATTCCACCCTGCATTATTTCTCCTACTGGTCACTGTAATTGTTGAACTTTAAACATACAAGGTCGGTTCCTATTCTCTTTGTTAAAGTTGATATTAGCTAAAATTCATCCAGTAACCAGTATGTGATTGGTCTAGATTTTAAGAACAGAGTTGATTTTCGCTTAAAATAGAAAAGAAAAACCGGCTCATAATAACTAAAATTGTCGCGTAAACGCCGTACACATCGAATACAAATGACAAATGTCAACGGGCAATCGTAGTCACCTAGGGATTTTTAGACAACTGCTACGCTTTGAGTCATCTACTCGTATATATTTTCACTAATACACATAGTAATTTGCATGAGAGTGCATGTTTAAAACAGTGTTTAAAACGTTTTAAACATGTTTTTAACTAAGTAAGAAAAAACATGTTTAAAAACAATTTAAACATGATTAAATTAAAGAAAACTGTTTGTTTTGTTTAATTAAAAAAAACCTGTTTTTTGCCAACCCTGGTTCTAATCCATTGCGGTAGCTAAAATGTTGCAACTAAGCTCAACAAAAGCAGCTGGGGATCAGGTTTCGTGAACCTGACTATACTTACTATTTGTTMAAATCTTAATTTGTTTTCCGTTTGGTGAACGCTTTTTGCTMAKTTGCTTGACCGGTCKCTAATGATTCAATCAGAACGTATGACTGACAACCAGATGCTCTGAAGTGATCAAAGGACTCCTCCTGCTGTCAGGATAACAAGTCCGAAAACAATTTTAAGGCCTTGTAGACATCTGCTTTATCTACTTTCGGCAGTTACAGTTACAGGTGGGTACACCAACGCGAGGCGTGTAACTACTCAAATCGCTTTGGATGACCTGATGCGGGAAGCACGCAGGGAACAATAGCCACGGAACATGACTTGATGGACCTCCTGTATTGGAATGTTTTCGGCAAGGTGATCGCTCTATGAACGTCTTTATATGGACTGATGAATAAATGAATACATAAATTTAATTTTAAATATAAAAAATTACGAAAAATAGTAAACTTAGATATGAACGTGGTTGTTCCGTTTGATATTAACAGTCAAATATACCAGCCGTGTACGCTGAAGCATAAGGATCTGCGCTATTGATAATAGAAAATTTGAACTTGATCTGAACCGCAGAATGGAAAGGCTCAGAACACCTATATTTACTTCTAAAAGTACACGTATGTGGCGATTAACATTCACTTGTGCTACTGATTAATTAGGTCTTAAAGCAAGAGATTTTATAGATAAATCTAATAAATACCACCAAAAATTGCGAAATACTTCCTAAGAATTTCGTCTCAAAAGTAAACTGTAAATGTATAGCATGTATACACAAGTAACATTTATTATACTGTTCCTTGTTAAGGGTCTCTAAAACAGTACTAAAATAAAAGCTAAAGACAACATAAACTAACAATTAAGCAAAATTATACACGCTCCTATAAAATGAGAAAAGCTGCAAGAGATACAGACATATTCGTCTTAGCACCTATAGGTTTAAAAGATCAAGTTATTCTAGTGGGGCCAACAAAAACTCAACCAGTATTGATTTAAGTAAGATTAATTTCCAAATACTAGGTACCTTATATATGTTACGGGCAAAGACGTTAAATGGTCATTGACGAAAACGTCCGGACAATGATTTGAATGTCAATTTTTCCTTGTCAATATCGCTAATGACCAGACATTGACGTTATGACTCACTGTAAGCGGGCAATGTTGTTAACATTTTAATGTTAACATAGGTATCATAATTATTTTTATTATTGTTATTATTATTGTTGTTGTTATTATTATTATTATTATTATTATTTTTTTTTTTCTATCACACCGTTGAGTGGAGTTTTTCAGTAGCCGGATTTCTCAGGGCTACTGAAGTTAACGCCTAGAGATCGTTCTTCGGATGATCGCAGTGGTTCCAAGAACGACTGCTTTCTGCATCCATGTTAGGGCGTTCGATTGGACTTGAAGTTCCTCTAAATGTCGTCGAGTGTTTTTGTGGACTAGACCGTTGGCAGAAATTATCAGTGGCTTAATCTCAATTATTATTATTATTATTATTATTATTATTATTATTATTATTATTATTATTATTATTATTATTATTATTATTATTATTATTATTATTATTATTATTGAAACTGTGCAATGTGTTTGAGTAGGTCTAGTACTAAGCTTAAAAAAGAATAAGAACATTATAATAAGATAATATTTTGTCGGATAGATCGCTGTCTCTTGAAAAACACTGACAAAAAATTAATAGTCTGACGTTTCAATTACAACTTGTGTCAGGCAAATTTTGAGGTTCTGCGTCTTTGACAAAGATTACAGTTGTAATTGAAACGTCAGACTATTAATTTTTTGTCAGTGTTTTTCAAGAGACAGCGATCTATCCGACAAAATATTATCTTATTATATTATGGACGCTGAAAGCATTCACCCTCGAATAAGAACATTGTTGAATATAATTAATTATTATGAAAGGTTACAACAATACAGAATTTATATTTTTTGGCATGTGAATAAGTCTCGTAACTAATCTTTTTTGATACTGTATGCAAAGCCATAGATATATCATTATTGTTTCCTTTGTCATGTTACGGTAAAGTTTATTTATTTCAGAAACCATACGATTTCTTTTACCACAGATATTCCGTTGCCAAGTTACTATTATAAATAATATCCAGCAATTCTCCATTAGTACAGGACCTTACCTTCCGCACTTTCAATTAACTGGTTAAATTAGACGGTCTTTTCCCCTTATTATTATCATTTATTTAGCAGCTTGTTATGTTTCACTGCTTTTTTATCCTAACGCGGGCAGCAAAGCCTTTACCTCTTAAAACCTCAGCAATTCGTTAACGTTTATTGTCATTGCACTTGCTTCCTACGATTATATTTATATTTTCGATAAATCGACGGCGATTTATTCACAGCCCATGAAAAATTATTTCTTTGTCCGCTACATATATAAGCAGTTCTGCTACTGGCTTTAAATTGCTTTAAACAGCTAGTAAAATGAAACCGTTGGATGATTAAGGCTGTTCATGCAAATGCACGTATGGTATATTTACTTTCTTAAACAAGGAAATGCGCACGTTATTTTCCTATTAAGTGCACATATCATATACCCTTACTCGTCCTTTGAAGATCCCATCAATGGCCTTAAAAGTAATTTTTAAAACGAAATTTAACTTCGGAAAAATCTTTGTAGGTATTGCAGCAGAAATATTAAAGGTCAAACTGGACTAATAACGAATACTGATTTGTCACCTAGTTCGACACCATGTCGGAGTCTTCCTCAGAAGTATGACCTTGATAGTGGAAGCAACGACCACAATCGCACCCGATTTAGGATGATTAGACATACGTCTTTCGTTTAGATATTGTATTGATCTCGGTATTGGTCAATTAGAAGGAACTCTAAAACGCTTCTACCAAAACTTGATATGTACCATTGACATATTATTAAATGGACACGACATCACATTCATAAATACGGTTGCAACTGACGCCAAGACCAGTGAGGGTGAGGGGAGCGCGGGTACGAGGGGGAGATACAGTTTTCCTCCAAGTTAATTGGCGTACTGTTATAAAAGGGTCAACAGTGAAATAATTTAACTTCCAACTAAAAACAAAAGCGGAGCGTACATCAATAATATTTCGAACAATCTTTCAGTTAAAGCAAAGAAACATCTTTTTGTACAACAAACACTAATTTAATTTCGTTACAAGCGGGAAAAAAGTTTTGGCCGAATGAAAGCATCAACACAGTTCTAGCATTAGTATTCATTAATCAACACTCGACATTCTTCACATAGAAATATGAGGAAAAAAATTCAGAAACTGCGAAAATGAAATTTATTATCAAATAAAAAGAAATACATAAAATCATAATACGCATCAGGCATCACTGAAGTACTTACTCCGAACACATCGGATCTCTTCTCTCTTTTTCTACCTACAAACATTTATTTTTAAAACGTCTACCACTAACAGTAATTATTTTCCATATGTATTAATCCTTCACTATCAATTTCATTACATGTTATAAAAGTATTCCTCTGTAAAGTAACTAATTTCGCTAAATTAATCAAACGACGTCTATGCCAACAAATATAAACATAACCTAAACAATGCTTAACGGTGAAATGATACGGTTTTCTCCTTAGAGCCCACCTTTTTGTATACTTGACACATCCGCACCATTGCCTGGATTAATTTATATGATTTATACGACTTGCCCTTAAACAGCTCGCAATAAGCTCTTCTTAACCAAAAATTTACACCACACTACTCATCACATACAGAACATTATAAACACCAGTAGTACAGTGGACCATCTCATACGCGTAAAGACGGGCAATCGCACGATGCATTGAGTACCTATTGCTCTGGTCAACTGTTCGTTTCTGTTTTCCTCCAATTCCACCTTAGATTGTGCCTATTATGTTGGCTTCACTTGAAAATGTAAACAACCTACTCCAGACACCTCGATGATATGTGCAGGGTTTTTATGAATGATTCATGCAACGCGCGGGCGGCGTATATTTCTGAAYTCTTTGTGCCGCCTTTTTGTAACTGCTGCCAACCTACAATATGCACGGCCATAGTACTGAAGGTTGCAGATCAATTTCAGCCCACAGCTCCGAATTGTGAACTTCCTGCAACCTTAAGTTAATTATCCCAGAAAACACTAACAGAATATGTTTAAAATACACACTCTCACGCATTTTCTCATATTAAAATATATCAAATAAATCAATAATCGACAGGTGACAAGTAAGCAATAGTTGTGTTCACTTTCCTGAGAGGCGGCAAATTGATTTAATCGATAATATCCATAAGCGCCCTGGATGCAATTTATAGAAACCTTGTATATACAGGGTTCCACTCTTATCGGTACATAGTGTTTCTCTATTGGCACCGCAAGTGGCACTGGCAATCGCTAGTATTGCATAGAATGTATCACAAAATGAAAGGTAAGACGTGTCCATGTCAAAATATAGCGTCTTCTTGGGCATACTTGCTCTGCTGGGACATCTATATAATCCGATTAGCGATATGTAATAGGTACATAAATGTAAGAATAGAGTTAGATGCGATTGATTCCCAATACTAAACTAAACTAGTCGTTATCTAACAATGAGTAACCATATTTCTGATGTAGTAGCTTATTGAGTTATTTTTTTAGCAAATAGAGAATAAATTGTTGACATCGGAGTAAAAATTCATGAATTTGTTTTTACAGTGGCGTCACCTTGATTATCAATCAAGTTGTTTGTCGTCTTCTTAAAGCAACTTAGGCCACAACGCTGTTCAATGACATTATGATATGTGCGAACAGAATATAAAGATAAACATAAATGAACTGGACAAGTTGCAATATTGCTTATAAGTATTCCGATTAGATGCATTAAAGTTAAAAGAAACTGGCAGATTTTCAAAGTGGTTTTTACTCATTCAAGTGTAAATAATTTTTGTACAACATGATATAAACAATTTTATCATCGATTCAATGTTTATCAAGCATTCCGTTCTTACCGCGCAGTTATCTGTATTCGTTGAAAACACAATTATTTCATTCATGGGAAATCCATATTTTGACGTAGATATTGCAAATCGAATTAAGCCAGGCATTTTACTCGAATGCAGCCGCATTATTAAGTGAAACCGACAAGAGATTACGAATTCAGCGGTGCCCTAATGCTCCACGTTTAGCTTCTAAAACGCGCGGTATGAGCTATTAATACCGGCACATGAGCTTCCAGCAATAATTAATCGTCATTCCTCCAACTGCGGAAACCAATACAGACTGAATCCTCCAATGCCATCTGGCAATCCTTCCTTAGAAGCCGTTTCCGTTAATGAATCCAATCATGGATCGGTCGGTCAAAGCGTTTTCCCATTGTATTTGTTATATCGATTCCCAAGAGAACCTCTCTCCTGCCGCGTTTCAGTATCCCCATGTTTCCCGACAAGCCCCAGGGGTGTAGCACGCACGTTGCATTCCCAAACCAGCCTCCCCTGCTCGTGTCCCATATCTCACCAGGCTCGCCAAATGATTCGAGGTACATTAGCGCAATGGTTCATGGGATATTGTCCTTGGTCCAAAGATCTAAGAGAAATGCTATTGCGCTTACAAAGTTAGGAATGTCAACTTTTCGTCGATTTTTTAACAAAAAGCCTAGTAAAATAGGGAAGTTCGCAGGCATTACTTTGTCAATATTTGTTTTTGTTACATAACAACGATAGCTTTGTTTTTTTGTAGTCAGGTAACACTCTTTATTCTGTCATTAAGTGAGTCTGCGGCTTATGCTTGAAAAAAATGTTAAACAGCTTATCTGACACTCTGTGGCACTATTTTCCATTGGTTAAAAGTTCGCATGTATAAGAATAATTAAGAAATAATTAAGAAATCATAAAAAAATTGGGAATCAATTAGTAATGTAGTACCTGATCTAAAAGAATCAATGGCGGTTCGTCCGGATCGGTGATGCCGACCGAGATTATAATTAAAATAAATAATTGTTTTTTCGTATCATAATGTATATTTTGTTTTATTATGCTGGGATATCTTGAAACGGTTAGCGCGCATTTCTTTACATTACCGTAAAATTAATAATTAGCTAAAATCGTATTTGTTCGGATCATCCCGAAAAGTTTACCCTACTCGACACTCGGTGGTGCTTAGTCCGGGAGACAACATAAAACGGTAAAACGGGCCTGAGCATTGATTTCAATTATTTTAAGAATCACCGATTTATAATTCTTTTTTTTATTGAGTATTAATAACTATCTAATTAAAACCCTTTAGGTACATAATTTTAGGTATATATTTTTTGTTGATGGTAATGTGTCGCGGCGTTTACAATCGTCGTATTCAGAGAACTAATTTTGACATGTACATTGGACAACAATTATATCTATAGTTCTACACTATTTAAATAAACAATTTTAAACCGATATAAGCATTTAACAGAATTAATTAAATAAATGTGTTTATAAATTTAATCAATCTGAAATCATTTAAGAATTTCGCACAAGAAGAAAATAAAATAAGTAACCGCCAATACGCGCATAATCGCTGTCTGCCGGACTTTCGAATACATACTTCGGATATGGCTCGCTATAGATCGGCTCTCCTCTTCAGTACATTGCACGTGCACGCATAACTTTGAAATGACGAAGTCAGTTACAGATTTGTCAGATTGGGCTACTTCTAGCCAATTGGGCTATCTTTTTAACTTGCAAAATATAAAATAAAATCCTTTTGCCTTGCATATTTTCATTACATACTACAAATTTGGTTATTATTAGGAACGTTCGATGTCAAGTTGATTTAAAACGCTTGGCGGGAAATATCCCAAAGCATAAAAGTTTATTTCTGCTTGCGAAAACTAAAAAGTGTGTGCAGTCTAATATATGATACCGATTATTAATCGATTAAAAAATATGTATGATTCAGATTTGTGAATCGGTTACCTGGGCTATTTTACAGTGAGCACTGGCTACTGCGTGCTCCTAAAAGATCTGACAACTCTGATTAGTTCGATTTAAGTTGTAAAAGGCTAGCAAGTTCGAAGTTCGTTCTGGTGGGGTTTTAAGAGGGGCGTTTACCTAGAGCGAAGCAGGTCATTTTAAGCACCTACCGTTTTACATTTTACGGAGTTATTTGAAGTGAAATTTCGACATGGCAATGACAAAAGATGTAGAGCTACAACGTAGATTTCGAGTTTTTGTCTGAAATTTGGTACGGTAATGTAAATATGTGTTGTTATATTTTACTTAAAAATGCGTATCTTTGGCGAGCTATTTCTCGAAAACTAAGGCACATAAACGAAAAATTCGAACTCCATGTTGTAGCTACATATTTCTCTTTACACTACCAAAAACATGAGCACGATAAATGAATAAAAACATTCAAAAAATCTAAAACCGTAAACCCTTTCGCACGAGTCCGTCACGAGTGCGGAATGCGAATGCCCATCCCCACCAGGTCCGTCGCGTGGTATCCAGTGAACAGTGAGGCTAAGATTCAAACTTGTCGGGAATGATCGAGCGGTATACGATCTATTCCGATATGACTGGATTTCTTAGATTGTATGGCTAAATACACGTGACAAGTTTAATGTTAAAAGCTCTTTCACATTAACTTACTGTCTGCCGAAGCAATGGGGAGGCGGAAGGAAAATTATTATAAAAGTTCCTCCAGAAATCATAGTCGACGTGCAGTTATAGTTATATAGTTCATATTTACAGAAATAAATGGGTTATTCCATACTTTGAATAACCTGGTATAATATCATAGTAAGTTACTAATATCATGTTTACGTTTTTATGCACACACTACAGTCAGCAATTTTAATTTAGCCAGTCTGTTGCTCGTACGATCTTTGCGTGATTTCAACCTATCGGCTAACCTCTTATGTCCCATGTCCCGCTGGTAATACGGGTTGCATAGTATAGTACTAGCAAGTAAATGCCCCTCTTAAAGATTTGTAAGGGTGAATAGGTAATTCATTTTCATTACGGAAATAATACAGGAAGTGGTGAATAAAAAAGGGATGTGGAATTTATTTTAAAAACAGGTTTTCTAAATATTCATATAACGATAAAGTTTCTATTAAAAAAACTTAACTATTGGTAATTATAAAAAATACGACTCATCTGTCATTAGATATTAAATATCTATGTTGTTAGAGTGATAAATAATAAAGTTGGATTTCTTCTTTCTGTGTATTAATAAAGAAACTCACAACATTAATAAGAGGTCAGWTATAGAAATTTTTCAAAAATTTATACTTATCTTATTCATCAGTAAATTTATTTGACAACCTTGCTTGGTTTTCATGTCGGTGGATTGTCTGTCATTTAACTTTTGTCTCGTTTTTGTCCATTTTATTATTAATCGGATTATTCTGAAGATATTGGATCATGCTGATATAACCTAATCTTAATGAAGTTTGAGATATGCTCTTAAAATGTATTCTTGCAAGTTGCATATTTTGTAGGGCCCTGAAGAAGGAATAAAATAGTTCGAAAGCTTGGCTTGTTTCATTAACCTGGTGACTGCTTCTCCCTTAACTTTGAAATATTAAGTTTCAACGTAGACAGTCCGTTTATCCTTCAGATCCTAATCAAAATTATTATTCTATTTCGCTAGATGCGCAGGCGAATTTTCAACATCAGGATGATAGAGTTCTATCATATTAATAATTAATTAACATCTTTAAGCTAACTGAGGTAAAGGACATGAAAAATTATTTTTCTCGTACCTTATTACAGAAACTATACCTAAACCAGTTGCGCTCAATTTCTTAAATTGTATTTAAAGATCTATCAGGTAATAATAATTATTGATACGATTACCCATACATACCTATGTGTTGTTATTAGCCTGAAAATCGTATTGTAATTTTGACAGTTCGGGCGAACTACAATTGCCTAGGGTGACCAGACGACCCCTTTTACTTCTACAAGTTGTCTTTTTGACATGATTTTTGTCCGGTATATATTTTGGTTTTATATACAAAATAATAAAATGTCCTCTTTTTAGTTAACGATATTAATGGGCTAGAGACCTCACAAATATAACGCGTCGAAGTGCTATAGATGGCGGTCGGCCGCGTTCGACCTTAAAATCTCTGCCCTAGATAGATAAAGTACCTGTAGATGTTGTCGCCTGCATTGATTAGGCAATAACTCATACAAGACTCCAATCAGAACTTTATTAATACAGACTCTACACTACTCTACTAAACTCGAACAGGATTAGAATTAATAATGAAAAATACAATTCTAAATGCTTGCTCATAAGCGCACGGCCAACACACGACTACAGAAATACTGAACTGAAGTTAGACGTGCATTGTTGCCACCATATACCGCAATTGTCCGCCATTTTAGGGTAAAATAGAGGCGGGAAATTTGGGTATTTTTAAAGGAGATGGGAGAGGGAACTAAACTATCACACTTGACCTTAAGGATTAGAGAACTGGCAGATATCAGGCTCTGATTAAGTGTTGCTTGGCTTTTACCTTTATATCTGTCAGTTTTATAATCTTTAATGTCAATTTTGAATAGTGTGGTTCTCTCTCCCATCTCTTGCTAATATTTTGCACTAAAATGGCGGACAATTGCGGTACTTTATCTATCTAGGGACTTTACTCGGCATAGACTGCATTGCTCTTTAGCCCGCGACTCCGATCTCTGTGTACTCTGTGCCTATAGTCAGTACTGCGTATCTTTCTGCGTTGTTCTTGGTTCATGTATCCCTGTTTCATGTTAGTGTTAGAACGTCGAAGCGTCGAACGTTAGAGGCACAGGTTAGAGGTTACTTCGTTGCACATTGCAGAATTGTGTTAATATTTAAAATATTAAAGTGGTTTTGTCGCTTGTTATAAGATCAGTTCTTTCCAACAAAATGGCATTTCTATACTTTGTAGAACTTAACCGTGGCAAAAAGAAAGTGCAAATTTAATGAAGAAATGAAACGGAAATAACGAACTGTTCAAGGAAACAAAAACCTATTATGAAGTTCACTGTCCACTGTGCAATATAAATTTTTATATTGCTAACAAAGGTAAACTGGGTCTAGAACAGCACTTAAGCACTGAAAAACATAAAAAACGTTCGGTCTTCAGCAGAAAATACTTCTGCCGTTAATTTTATGGTACCATGCTGCACTAGAACGGAAAAACTCATCGCTGCCGCAGAAGCAACATCGACCTTTCGTACGGTCAAATACAATTTTATTTATGGTTTATATTTATAATATATTGTGTTGACAGTTGACATGTTAAGAGAGATATGTATATTTTAATTTATGAGTTTGTGTTTATTTTTTATTTAGTGTAACGCGAAATAGAGTAATTTTTTATTTCAATTTAACTTTTGCTTAATGTCCTCTATTTGAATTACTGAATTATGGTCACCCTGCAGTTGCCGCTAAATTGGAAAGTGCCTTTTATAGCAGGAAACGCTAGGCAGCAAGGTTACCAGTGCAAACATCCCACGGACGCAGGCTGCAGACCCGTTATTACAGTTCCCAATTGTGTGGAGAATATTGGCTGTGTGTGTGTTAGGACTGTTAATGTAGCATCACTTTTATTAATCTTTGTTAGCGCCAGCTCTTTGTTGTGACTTTCGTAATTACCAACACCGCGGAAGCCCTAATGCTATTTTTCTATTACAGCTTCCCCGTCCCATTCCCTCCAGGATAACTCAATTTCCCAAAATGAAGAAAATAGAAACAACACATGCTTGCGATGTGGAAAAAGTGCGTCTATCACGCGGGGTAGCTCAAAGAGCAAGCATTTTTTTTGCAACAAAACACAATGCAATTGATATCAAATTTATTCTTTTAGGATTCAATGGATCCTCTGAGGTTGTAATTGTAAAAAAACTTTGTTATTTGTTACAATTTTACCGGCACTAACAATTTTGCCTTAATCTATCCTCGTTTGCTATTCTGGCTTCATATTTCGTCTATGGATAAAATATAGAAGAATAAAAAAAACGATCAACCGAGAGTAACCAACTAGTCAAAGACCAGCAGACTTTACGGGCGACAAAATTCAATCTAGCAAATGGTATTAAGGTAAGGTAATGAATCATAAGTTTGTTTGACTTGACAAAATCTGTCCAAGACTTACTTGTTGCGTTATTGAATTTTCCCGCCCTAAAGTCTGCTGGTCTTTGACTAGTTTGGTTCCCCAATAGACCAGTACAGGTTTTTAGTAATAGCAAAGCCAACTATAGGGAATGCGTCGTATCTGTAAAACATAACCTCACATATTTGTTGTTTGTTTATATCCGGTTTATTGATGCTAATAAGTGTTTTCTGATAAAGTGAGAGAAGATTTTGCAAAATAATGGATGAAGTAAGCTAATAGCTACTCTATATTAGAGCATTAGAGTTGAGTTCTCAAAACTTGGTGCTAAAGCAACATACACCGAAAAAGTGTTGCAAAAACAGTGAGTAGAGTGGAAGTATCGGCAATACTAAAATTCACATGATTTCTAATTCATGTGTTTTGCAGTGGGTGTTTTCTGTTTTTTCCTTTGTAGGCTAGAGGTGTGGAAGAGATATAAGTTGAATAGGACATTTTATAAGGTGAACACACCCTTGAGATCCCAGATGATGACAGCTTCAGACCTTTAAGTACATTTAGTGGTAAAAAACTATTTGATAAATGGTTTACAGCAAAAACTTCAGGAAAATGGCATAGTTCTTGCCAATCAGTTATTGTACAGTATATACAGGTAAGTAAAGAGTGCTACAAAATAAAATATCTAACTAATATGTCCCGTTCTTAATTACACAGAAATACACATTAGTGTGAAATTTGCAGTACAACAGGATAAACAATGTTTACAATTTTACAGTTACAGTGTCGACTGATTAAATACATAATATATAGTTGAATGCAGTTTCTTCATATTTGAAATAATTACTGGAGGGGAGCACGTAGACCTTTTACTTTGTGAAGTTTTTAGCCACACAGTTGTAAGCAGACGTTAGGAATTTTACTGTCTTTGGCATCTTTAATCTAGAATCTGTCATATTGTGCAATTTTCAGTGTTCTTTTGTATAATAAATTTTACGCCCTGAACAGTCAAAAGCCGAAACTGTGAAGGTGTGTTGTGTTTATAATTTGACCTTTATAATTTACTGCTTACCCAAATAGAGTTTCATGGAATTATTACTATTACTAATAACTAATCAGAGCTTTTTATGTTTATTGATGTGGACACGTCTTACTCTGCATTTTGTGGGTCATTTTGTGCCATGGTTTTACGAATTACGAAGTAGTTTGCTACGGAAGGTAAGTACAGAGACCTAACTGTTGATTGCTTGGATATTTTGTAAAAATCGGTGGGTAGTTTTATGAACTACGACTTCTTACAGTCAATAAGTGGATGGATGTAAATGGATAACATTGTTGTTTTTTTTGCTTAAGGAGTATGTACTATTGCTGTTATATTTGTTAAACGGAACAAATGAAATAAACAATTATTCTTCTAATGAAAAGATGATAAACAGAGTACTAATAACCACGTTCGAAGGATTACAATTCATGACCAGTTTATGCTTTTTATTACACACTTATGCATATATCGCCTACATAAAAATTAATACACAACCCTAAACCCACAGGTGTCTATTGCAATTGTCCTCAAAGCGTTAAAACAATACTTTACGTATACCTATATACATATAGCAGCTCACGCATAAGACCGTCATCCTGACCACTATTGTCGCAAGATACACCCACAAACGTTTCATAGCCGAGCCGACCAAGCACCATCCAATTAGCTTCATCAAGTGGTTGCCTAGGTTCGGTCCTTTGCATCTATTTATTGCCCCGAGATCGTCCTGATTGTCCATTGTTTATTGCACCGCATTCACCGACGCGTTTGGTCGCATACGGATCTATATGTTCTCATCAAACCTCTTCATCAATTCGCCAAGACGTGTCTCCTGGTCGGCCTCTTGAGCACATTTGCCAAGTGGTGCTGTTGGTAGGTATATGCGCTAAAATAAAATTTAGTCATTTTTAACATGTACAACTAGAACTTTTAATAAATCGTATGAAATTAAAGAAGACATCATAAAGGTATCTTTATGCAGAGAAAAATGCACTTTCAAAAGCAAATTCTTATCCCAATACCTCTAGCTAAAAAAGAAGCTTTGAATTAGTGTTTTTGACGAGGGCCAGCAATACGTTTCATTAGATTATGAATGTAATGTGTGATGTCGGTTTCAAAGAAAGCTTAATTTACAAAAGAAGATATATAAGTGGACTGAAGGTTTTGCTTGGAAATTTTTATTGGGTATAATAAGTAAAAGCAAGGTAAATTGTGCACAAAAATTGCAAATACCTAGGATGTCTAAATAATATATGTTTATAACATGCAATTAAGTGATTGATGTTTAAAATGAGCATATAACAAAATAAATATACACATTCACTAGATTAACTTTTAACTTAACCGCCACCTTTCCTCTATTCCTACCGTTTCTTTAAGGCTGCGAAAAGAGAGGAAATATCCATCCCGGATAACGGTAGACCTAGAACCACATATATATTGGTTCTCTTTCTATTGTTAGCTTAAATATTTCTTCTCTCTGTCTCTCTCTCTCTCTCTCTCTCTCTCTCTCTCTCTCTCTCTCTCTCTCTCTCTCTCTCTCTCTCTCTCTCCAGGATCCCAGCCTGAATGGAAACATGTCAGCGTCCATTCACTATTTAGCTGATACCATTTCTAAACCCTGACAACTGGCAACATCTAATAACCTAACGATCCATCAAATCCCTCAAGAGCGCATTCCTATTAGGCTTCACACGGTCACTTTAAACGAAGTTAAAGGTCGAAGGGCAGGCCCTGGACTTCAAATAATCGGACCCCGTAGGACGCCGCGGGCGTGGAGTCCCACACTGCTAAATATATTAATCCCAAGTATTAATTTATGATCTTCTAATAACGAACAGCCGAGAAGCAAATATTCCTGGATCGACTGAATAAATTAGTCGCCGTGGACTTCAGGGCAGGCATCAAGCGACGTTGCCAGTAGCAGTATTTTGACATACACAGCTATAATATAGTATATTGGTATCACCTGTGATACCAATCTAAACAATTGGACAAGAATTACTCTCAATTCTTATGTTACACACCCAAGCACTAAATATTTAAATCACGTCCTTTACAGAACAGAGTATGCAATCGTCACTTGATTATCCTCACCTTCTCACCACCTAACTTTTGGATTCTTATACGTTGTTCTTAGCGTATTCTGAATCTTGCTATCTCCTGCAGGCATCTAGTTTCTCATTTTACAACTATTTTCTTCAACTTATTTCCTTTCTTGTATAAAGCACTCGATTTGGTTGAAGTAGAAACTACGCAGCGGCAAGGAAATGCATTTGTTAGGTAGGTAACAAAGGAATATATTAGGACGGTGCTACCGGCATCTTGTAGAAAACCTTTAAATCTTTTCAGTTGCAACGCAACAGTGGAAAAAAGCGCAAGGAGCTTCTTCTGTAAAGGCATTTTACAAAAGCAGCAACAATTACGTGATTGTTCGTCGTAATGATATTGTTCCATCAGCATATGCCATCAAGATCTAGAAGCGAAACTTTGAAGCCACTGATTCTACAGTAAATATGACAGATGTAGTTGAAAAATAGTGCGTATACCCGAACCCGAAAACATAGCGGCAATTACAGAAGCCATTAGCCATATTGCCAGACGACTTGTTGACTTTTTTTTTCATTTCCAAAACTAAATGCTTTTTGGTGGTGTATAAAGCTAATATTTCACTCTTGATAACACTCTTCAAATCGCCCGATTTGCTGCCGCACCGTATACTTATAATTAGAGATATGAGTAAAGTACAAATTTTTCTCGCACATACTCGTAGCTTTGACCAGTACAGCACTGTCGTCATTTTTGGAACTCGCT
This sequence comes from Rhyzopertha dominica, assembly GCA_025024175.1. Taxonomy (NCBI): domain Eukaryota; kingdom Metazoa; phylum Arthropoda; class Insecta; order Coleoptera; family Bostrichidae; genus Rhyzopertha; species Rhyzopertha dominica. The sequence continues at coordinate 22,640,603 of QCXZ01000041.1, forward strand.
TGAATTTCTCTTATATCGCCGCATATTACACCAGGTACAATTGCAGTCAAAATGTCCTTGTAGTTGAAAACCTGGTCATTGAATGAAAAACCCATGTAGGTATATTTGAATGACGATCGAATTATTGAAAGGTAGTAGGTGTTGAGCAGAATTTAAATTATTTTATATATTGTTCTCCCTTTTGGTATTTGTGCCTCTAATACTTCTTTGTGGGGTAGAGAAAGCTTTGTCTAAGGGTTGGTCTACTCTGGCAAGCTTCAATATCTCTAAAAAAATGTGACTGTAGACCTAATAAATAACATCTTTTTCACTGCAAAAATAATTCGTCAGTCTTTTATCCAGACGGTATGTAGCTCCTGTTAAATCTTTAAATTACCACCTTGTGAAGGCAAAACTGGTACGTATGCCGTTTTTTGTAGCATTTATAGCCGCCCGCTTGCTTTGGCCCGTTTGTCTTTTTAGTTTTTGTTTTGATTTCCTTCTACTGACACATAGAGGTTCCTTATCGTAGTTAATACTCTACGTTTCTGATACAGTTATCAGCACCGTTTCATTTACATGATAAACTTAATTTGGTATTAAACTAAATCGGTTTCATACATTCTGTAAAAATTTACCATCACCTGTCTTATGCTCTGTTTGCTTTCTTTACTAGTGCACAACTGGCAACCAAAAACCAATATTTTAGAAATTTTTTGATGCAGGCGGTAACATTTTGTCATAGTTTGCAGGTAATTACTACGTTGTTTTCCTTTATCTACCATAAAATTCTAATTGTACCAGCTTCTCTCTCCAAACTACTCAAGCTTGCAGGGTTAAAAAATATCTTAATTCCGGTACTTAAACCAAACTAATTAACATGGTTCTATTTATTGACTGCTGTCCATATAGCGTTTTCGAATCTAAAATATCAATCGCGAAAACAATAATTGCCCTTGAATTTAAAGAAAAATAAAATGGGCCATTAAACTTATATCTATAGATATATAGACCCAAAAATTTTAAGTTTGAAATTAAAAGAACTAATAAAATCCACGCTATAATCATATTGCAAATTATATATAGTGAAATTGTATAGGAAACACATTTAAACAAAAATTGGAATAGGTTTTAAATTCAAAGGTATTTGTTAAGCTATATCATTTAAGTTCTTTTTGTCATGCGAAATTGTTATATAAAACCACCTTAAACTAGTATTACACACCAGCTTGAGCATAATCTCTTGCTATATAGGAGACTTTTTCCCAGTAGTGTAAGATTATAGTGCAAGACTGTATCTGGCAACATCGTGCCCGAGTTGGCGTCCGAAATTAATTTAATGTCAAAACAAAAGCAAAGCCGAATGAAACTGATTTCGCGAATTGTCTGGCGGGCGTTATTTATTGCGACCGACTAATTAGTGTCAACGTTGGTAAGAGTATACACCGCGAAAAATTTAATTGTATTTGGTTTAAATTAAAAGTCATTTGCATGTTTATGGTCCCCTTCATTGTTTCGCTTCTTTATTTTTAAGCTTAGAGCCGGTGAATTGCGGTGAATATTAATTTAAACTCTTGGAGGAACAAAACGAAACTGAATAATGCATAATCTGTAAAAACAGTGACTGGTTTCTTTTATTACATTTATCATTCGATAAATGTTAGAAATGGTATACGAGTATCTATTGCATTGACAAGTTTGTGCAGATCATGGTGACCGGTACCAATTAACTAAGCATATGGCGCATATATAAAATCGTTACCAAAAATGGTATTTTACTAGGGTCAGATAAGGCTTGTTAACCAACAACCACAACAGATTTTTGCCAATATTCTGCAATATAAAAAGGTTTTTCTCAAACAAAGGGATGGTCGTTTTCAGTACAGATTGTAACACATAAGCATTAGGGAAATATACTTGGAACATTCAACAAAATGCTGTAGTAATAGAAACACCGCGAATACTGTGTGTAATTTTACCAAACTTACAGGAATCACGACTTTACACGCGAGTACAATACAGACAATGGCTACTGGATGCTACTTTACTAATTCCTGGGGCATAAATAGACATAACACTCATTACTGGTCTTTTTCAATCTTTATTATATTCAATTTGATATTGTGAAAATATGACATTAATTAAAAATTAATGTGGTTGTTTGAGTTTGAACCAAAATGTAATTTTTAATTAATGTTATATTTTAACAATCTCAAATTAGATATAATAAAGATTGAAAAAAACCAAAAAACAGGTCGAAACGTTTCAAAATAAGTATTTTTATTAATTAATTAATCCAGGAACTTGAACCAACAAAAATAAAAACCCCTAGCACATTAAAGATGAGTTGCACAAATTATACCAAACCATAACAAGGTGAAAGATTATGTTCTTTAGAAACTATCAAACGCACAAAATGGCATGATTCGGGGAATTCATAAGTCCATCTGGAAATTTTCAAGAGCGTATGCTTGCTACTATAAACAGAGCGACCTATTGTGTTCAAAACAATTGCTGGCATTATGAACAATTACAAAAGTTTTGCTGCTGATAAATGTTGCTTCGTTGCTTAATGAATTTATTTTGTAATATTCCTGAATTCACCCAGTTTAAAATTATAAGTTTTCGAGATGAGATGGAGATTTTTGTTAGATAATCTCGACTCGAAGACACTTAAATGACTCACAAAATATATAAACATTTTCATCAGTGATATTATTTAAAAAGCTTACTTGTATAAAGCGAAAAAAAATAAATCGATATTGGAATTTTTATGTTTTTTTTCGTAAGTATATCGTATTACATCTAAATCTTTATGGTACCATAATAATAAACTACACTATTTAAATAGTCATATGAAGAGTATGATTAAGCAGTATGGCAATCAAAAAATAATTCGCAGACAAGTAGTCTCTAAACATTTCGTACCTACGGGAACGAAGAATTGTGCAGATAAAAGATACAAACCTTTATTTTTATTTATCTGTTAGTAAATATTTCAATTTCAAAATAGTTCAGTCAAATGAATTTGTAGAATTACACGGTACAACATAGTGATCTAAGTGCATTATTGTGCAAACACGCTTTTGCTTGATAATCTCTTAGTAATTAGGTAGAACCTTGTAAATGAATAAATTAAAAATTTTAATTTCACTAACTAAATTGCTTATACCTCCTATACCTTATTTGATAATGTTCAACGCAGAGTTAGCTTATCAGACTCTTCTCTCCTGCAATAGTTTTTGTTTACTGTTCTAATTGATTTTTACCATTAATGAGTTATTAGGTATTTGAAAAACACAACCTCATATGTGGATTATTAGCATATTCTGATATAGTCACTGTTAAATACCCATTTTTATGTTACGACAGTAAGAATTTAATTTGTTGTGGTTTTATTAATGTATGTACTGTAATCATAGACATATGTGACAGGTATTAATAATGTGTTATAAGAATTTCTAAATCTTATCTCTCATTTAATGGCTAAATACTGAACAGTCGTGAAAATGCATGCAACCTTACATCCCAGCACTTTCAGTAAGCTGAAATATGACAGTTGAGACAGCTATGATAATCTGATGCTGCAGGTTGCAGAACAGTAAGAGTAGGTACAGTATAGACATAATAAAATAAGTAAATAAGTAAAATAAGCTATAACAACTGCCGAGTGCAAAAATATTTTTCTTACCTAGGCAAACTGTTTCATTTGTTCCTGTGTTTTGTTAGTGTGATGTACAAAATCAGAAAAATTCATAATAACCGATTTTTAAATGAATCGATTCACGGCGTGTTCATTTTGACCATCCAAAATATGCATATCAAACATCGAGACTCTCGATTCGAAATCAAGAATGTCGCATCGAGAACCTTGTTTGGCGTTTTTTCTAGATCGAGATCGAGAATCGAGAAATTAGATAAAATACTAAAGTTTGCCAAAGCTAGCTCTGTTTTCCATAAGTTTGCGATTTTTTGATCAGTTTAAAAAGAGATATAAACATCGAGTTTTTCACTTTAATAAAATAATCATTAAATCCGAAAGTTAACTCCTTAACGGCCTACAGCTGACAAAACTGATCCAACAAACTGATCAAACAAATTTTCTCATGATGAATATGCTGTCACCAATGGAACTACATTTAATTACATTAAAGAAAAATCATGTGAAAGCGTACAAGCAATTTGATTTTAGTACTTTTATCCCCTTCCAATTAAATCTTTCAAGAAATTAATATTTTGTAATTTTTGCTTATCTGTTCGGCTCTCTTGCGGTCGAATTATGAACTTGAAATTTTTTTTCTTCAAATTCCTCAGTATCACATTGGTCTTCATTTTGTTTTGTGAGTTTCTACAATTGCACAAGGTAGCAGTACATCATAAATGATCTTATTAATAGGTACCCTGTGAAAAATTACCATAACCGTATTATACTATTGTGCTTAATAAAACTTGCAAGTATAAGCAAATTAGGGAACGTTTACAAACCGAACTATGCTAGTTGTGATAGTGGTATGATACAGTTATTTAAGCGTGTAAATTACTTACAATAAATCATAAATTATTTAAAGAAAATATTTTTAATTAACATTAAAAAGAAAGCTTTAATACACTTTGTGACGTTAGGGGCGAAGGTCCTAGCAATTTGAGATATGCAAATTTGGAACCCGTTTGAAATCTCAGCTGTTTATTACACATCCACAGCACGAGGGCGGTTATAAGAGCCCCTGCGAATCAAATCGATTATTAAGTCAATTTCCAGCTGTTGTAATTTCGGTGCCGAGACGTGAGCTTTAACGGTAAGTTACCAGGTAGTTATTCACACTGTGCGGTGCTGGCTCCCACAGAGAAGGCATTTATGAGATAATCGCATAACTTCAGATATTATTCGAAACGAGAAAACAAATGACTGATAAGAAAAGTTCTGATCGGTCGGTGTCCTACTGGGACCGAACATCCATCAGAAATACCAAATTGAAGCCCAATGCCCCTGTGTGACCAGGACACGACGTATAACTGATAGTTGGAAAGTCATGCATAATGAACAGAGTCGGACTTTGGCAGTTTATGGACAGTAATAAAATTTTGCAAGGGAAAATACCTGGACCTCTCGATGCATGGAAATTGCATCGTACGGGTTCTATTCAGTTCCGTTTTGTTAATTTGCCATATACCTACTTTGGTAATTTTTACTTCAATTTGAAGCTAATCTTGCAATTATTGGAACAACTCTACATTTTGGTAAAGCGTGCAATAGCAATTGTGTACGTAAACAAAGTTTCCCCATAGCACTTGATTAAATAACTACTCACCATTGATATTATATTCGTTAAGACGGTATAAACTTGGATGGACGACGAATATGCTATTCATGTCACACTGTGTTAAACTAATAAATACTCTGGTTTCATGAATACATGAATATCAATAAAATATATACTCGTACCTTACAGTGGACTTCCGTAAATCCGTATCCGAAACCCGCGCAATTTGAACTACCGCGTAGTCCGAACGCCCATCCGAAGCCCGCGTAATTCGAACTACCCTGAAAACCGACTTCCTATCCGAAACCCACATAATTCGAACTAGTCCGTAGCCCCAACGCTCAGCCCCCATTTAGGTTGCGTTTAGTAGGCGTATTCGTAACCTACCAGCCTACTGATTTTTCTTTAATGTAACTGCTACCTGTGCAAGTACAGAAGATGTATTTCCGCAAATCCTTTGACATGAAGCAAAATTGCGCCGTGACGTGTACTCGACGTTTGGAAGGGGTGTTTATACAGCAAACATGAAAACATGGGTTTTTACCAAGTACTGTCAGTTATATACGTTTCGTAACCATCCCTTTCCCCAAAATGTTTACGAATAGCTCAATAAAACATGAATAGGCACGAGTCTCAGAAAAGATTGCTCTCAGTTTGTCTGGATAGCCTCTTTATAGAAAGCAAACAAGGAAAATCTAAGCAAAAGCTGAAAAAATAGCGAAACCGGTCGTAGGGTCTAGCTTGCCAACCATAACAGACAGCAGACAGCCGTTTATTTCAATTCTTTTTCAAGAATCAAGAGTCAGTTCGCGCGAGCTAGTTCCTGCAAAAGAGTCGTTCGCTTCAACAGTTCGTTCGCGAACGATTTAACGAACATAATCATACAACACAAACACAACACAGCCACAGCGGCTAGTGTGTACCCAAGATACCTAAGGCCCTGGTGGCCCTACATACTCCTGTAAAAAAGGGTTCAAAACGCATTGTAAAAATTTAGTTCAGCATCTGATAACAGATGACACTAGCATGTGTATCTGCAAAATGCCCAAAGTAGGACATGAAAAGTATTTAGTGTGAAGTAAATTATATATTTACCTATGAGGAACAAATGCAACATTTGTGGAACTACTGTTAGTGAAATCATGACAATGTCTTGACCGAACAACGCGCAATAAGAATTTAGGAAAACTCAAAGCATCCACACATATGATGTGTAGCAAAATTGAAATTAATTGTGTTACCAACGTAGCTGCACCAGCTCAGACCACTACGCATTTTAGACATGTTCTGGCACTTTTTTTGTTGATATTGCGTTGTCTTATTTTAACTTTTTTGTATCTACTTCAGTCCATGATTCACAATTATGAAGCAGCCACTTCAGTTCTCCTAAGTTGCCTGAAAATATATTTCAAGCTTTGGAATTGATAAGCTTTCCCTTTTATACAGGATGATTTGCATAAGCACCGACCTATATACCTATATACCTTCAAAGTGGGGTTTCAAGTTTCGAAAAAAATCACTTATACTTGAACTTAGAAAAATCAAATTTGGTACAGGTTGTGAGTGTACCAAGAGCAGTATTTGAAAGTAATTAAAGTTCAATTGTAGCATTTGAAGGGGTTGATAAGGGATGATATACCTATAAAATATGACGGAATTTTCTAACACGTTGGCGGACTTAGAAAGTTATTCTTGTATTTTTGGGGAACTTAATTCTAAAACTTTTTTTACTCTTGTTATTTCGCAAGAAATCTTATTGTTTTCAAGAAAAACATAGATACCTAAAAACATGTATTGTAGCTGTGGTATTTAAAATTATCAAAAAATTCAAACGATAGCTATGAAATTAAATGTCAGACTTGACAATCAGGTAAAAAGTTGAAACAAGAATACTTTAATAGAACACAATAGTGGCAAATGTTTCTCTATGAGGGAATACACGATTACGAAATCTTTCCTGATATTCCTCAACACTTCTGCAGTTTCCTTCACAGAAACCTAACAGTAAAAGCATGTCAACTAGTGCGCTAGATAAAAACTTCCAGGCCATTTTCACAACACTAAATTTAGTGTTCAATTTACCTGATTGTCAAGTCTGACGTTTAATTTTATAGCTATCGTTCGAAGATTATTTGAAAAATGACAAGAGTAAAAAAATTTCCTTAAAATAAAATAACAATTTCTCAAGTCCGCTAACATGTTAAAAAGTTCTGACACATTTTAGGGACGCATAATTTCTTATCAATCCTTAAAAATATTTCAACTGAACTACAATTACTTTCGAATACTGCTCTTGGTACACTCACAACGTGTACTACTTGGTTCTTCGAAGGTATTGTTTTTTTTTCGAAATTTGAAACTACACTTTAAAGGTTTCTCAGGGGTTCACCTTAGTATATAGATAAGTTGGATTAAATCACACTATTTTGGACTCCCCTACATGCCCCTGCTCTGTGTCGGTGCTTATGCGAGTCACCCTGTACCCCTGTACCCAAAACAATTAAAACAAAACCATAGTTTTAACATCATCAGCTCCGAAAATACAAAATTCATATTTTTACAACAACTATAAGTGACCAATTCTCAGTAAAACAGCAAATTGTGTAGATTTTGACTGTCCATGGTGTGGCCCATAGCATCGCATCCTGTACTTTCTGCATAGTTACAAAAAAGAGTCATAGCTAACAGTTAATTATAGAATTGTAGTTTTAACAGTTTCAGACCTGAATTGTTTGCAGAAACATCCGTAAATTTTACATTTTCTAACACTCTAATTATGTGCAAGGTGGGTACCAAAAATGCTTAAGACCAGCACAATGTCAAGTAGACGGGTGTTTTTGGATCGTTATCGACAAGATGGAGATGTTATTTTGGTTGAATTCATGGAAATTCAGACAACAAATACAACTGCCACATGTTGCGAAATGCTAACCAAGTTGACAGGAGTAAAAAATCGTAGGTGCAAGAAACTGTAACGGAAACAGTTTTCCTCTATTGCAATGCCAGTATCTACAGTGTTGCCACAACCAAGGAAAAATTAACGATTTTCATTGGGAACTATTCGATTACCCACCTTACAGTCCCGATCGTGCACCTAGTAACTATTTCCTTTTCTCACGCTTCAAACAGTGGCTTGTTGGACAATGATTGGAGAATGACGAAGACCTCAAGACCGCTATTATGAACTGGTTCCCAGGCGGACAATTTTTAAACAGGGGCACTTAAGAAGCAGATGTAGAGTTACGAAATGTGCTTAGAAGTGAACGGCGATTATGTAGAAAAATAAAATATGTTTGTAGAAAAAAATTGCGAATAGAAGATTTTTCTAACGAATATATTTTTTTAACGGCCAAACCGCCCTTTACGAATATGCGTCGTATATGCCTATAGTAGAGCAATTGAATAAACCTCTCAGTCCGCTCCTGTCTGTTAAAACTCACCACATTCAAAGGAATGAATCAACGCCTATAGGCATTACTTCCGAACAGTTGCTTGATTAATGCCCAAGAGTTGTTTCTCCTGCTGTCCCACACTCCGTAAATTTAAAGAAACGTGGCGACAAAGAAGGGATCAATATCCGAACGGCTCCCGCTTTCCCCATATGGAAGCGGCTATCAGATTTCAATTTAAGTTGTACAATGCGCGTATGATACAGATAAATTGGAAAGCGTGGATTACGTCGGCGACCACTCGGATTCACCAACTTACGCATTTAAATTCTAATGTTAATATCTTAAGCTTCAATATATTAACATAAGCCTCACAACATGGTATTAATCCCAAATACCCGATGATATTTTTTTAAGAATGGTACTTGACCGCAGCTCCATTTGCATGAAAACCGTTTTTCTGCGCGAGTTCAAATTAACGTCGGAGTATTGTATTAAACGTGGGATGCTCTTTGTAATCTGGTCTACGATTATGATATGCATAATTATAATTTACATACTTCAGGCCTATCATTAATTGCGCAGTAGATGTATTAACTAATAGTTTGAAGAATTTCTACATGCATGTGGAATGGATACTTTAGCATAAGGCACAATCGTACGTACAAAGGGCATTGTTACTACATGGACAGCAATTGTACATACAATGGCCAAGGTTCACTGGTCAGTATTTTTTAATACTCGGTAGCTAAAATACATAACTATATACAGCACCTAAGCTTTATGCTTATTATAAACATTATAAGATTTAAAAAAATGGCAATTAAGTTGTTGGGATATACTCATGTCATGTTTAAATACAAATATTTTGTAATTGCAAGTAAACTTCCACCATTTCTTATGTACGCTTACAAACTTGCCTCTTGTCGCAACCATACTGGAACCACGACCTCCAAAAATCCACTACCATGTTAAGACTTCTGTTCGATTTAATAGCAATAATATCTCCAAAGGTCTCTCGCAAACTTGCTATTTACTGTCTATAAGATTCGCTAAGTATTCTCGCTCTGGGTATACTAAGAATCGCTTGATATTGACGTATTAGATAAACTGTTTATTCGATCATTAAAATCTTTGTGTTGCTGATAAATAGGCTACTTATTGTTTGCGGTTAAGTCCATTAGCTTCCATATTGACGTCAGATTTTCTTGTGAAATTTATTTGAATAATTGTAAATGGTGCTGATGATAGCTACTCTACCGATTATTCAATAAAGTGCATACATTTCGAGCTGTTTAATATAATTAAAAAAAGCAAAAATATGTGTTCTTCCGGTAGACGGTAAGATGTAGCATAAATAAAATAAGATATACTAAGAGAAAAAAACATTTCTTTCCGTAAACTTCATTTAACACATGTTTCTTGTGCCGTTTAGTGCATCTTAAGATTGTAGACAACTACATACTTATACATGCAGGGTAGGCCACCTTATCGTATTTTTTTCATAACCCTCGATAATCATTGAAATACAATTTTATTTAAAAAATAATTTGTTTGAGTTAGAAATTTTCATAACTAGAAGACGAGCATCAAAAATATTATGTCACAAATGCTCCCTTTTTGCAGTAATATATTCTTTTGTACCCTTTATTTTTATTTATATCACTGGTTAACCACATGCTGGTGCGGTTTACACCTAATGTATGGTTAATAGAGTGAGAATTTAAAATTGAATAAGAAAAGCAAATGTACAATAAAGTATAGTGGTGCATAAAAAATCAAAGTGGGTGTTTGAAAGAAATAGGTTTTCTGCATGTTCGGCGATTATGGAGTTGGGAAGAAATTCGTTTATTTGGCTAATTTGTGTACCTGTAGGTGCACTATACGTATAATATTTTACAAAAAAAAGCTTGAAGCATCAGGGGATGACCTTGTTTCCAGAGTTACTGACATTCAGTCTAACAATAATAGTGAATACGTCACAGAAATATAGTTATCTAAACAAGTGTAGCATCGAAATCATGCAGTTTGAAATTTTATCAGACGAAATGATTTTTCATGGTGCAGCGCTGACGCAGTCGAGTACATTTTTCCGTAATGCGACTTTATTCGCTTCTATAAAAGGCATCAGAGAATACGACCGCCGTTTGAATTTTACGATGCGTGTTTTTGTGTGAAATAATTCCGTAGCATACGATACAGCGTTCATTGACTGAACCAATTAGACTATAAAAGCTCGAGAGCTATTAATACTAGACGCCTTAAACCCGTAGAGGCGATCTAAAAATGCTATTCCTTTCAAGTTAATTTAGATTCTTATTAGATAATATGTTGAATTGTATGCTATAAAGTTAAAGTTATTTAATATTTATTGCAATAAATTTTGGATTGGGCACGGAATATATGACATTTAGCACAAATTCTGCAATTCGTTGAAGAAACTAGTTTTTAGATCCTTTGTGTCAAATTTTTTTGAGGATGCGCTACAAATTAAAAAAATATATATGACCCTGGCGCTATTTTTTTCAACTGCAGTTCTTCACAATTAGGTATACAGCGACCTGTATTACTGGAATTGTTCCCGTGTATATTTGATGTAAAATTAATGTTGAAAAAATAGTTGGAATTCCTTACTTTATACCTGAGAACAAAAGTCATACCTGACTAGTAGGTATGGAGCATAAAGAACCAGTCCGGCTTCAACAGTAATCTAACATTTAATAGCGAAAAAGTAATCGCTCAAAACATCCTATCTAAAAAACTTGATCAAAATATTTCACAGGCCAGGCATGTCTGCTCCATTGGACTAAGTGTTAAGCATTTCAAATGTTTTAGGCAATTTTGCATTCCAATACATCAACACTAGGTTGTATCTGCATGCTTTCCCTAAAGTTTGGCATTTTTAAAACAGCTGCTTTATATAACATTTAGTTAGAGAGAATGGTTCTAGGTGAAATAGATAGCTGGCTTGGTCATTTCTTTCAGTTTCCTTATAAATCTTTTACTTGCATCTTACTTTGATGTGTAAGCAACATTAGTCCTATGCCGTACTGTTTGCACTAGACCTAAACTCCACTGACGAGATTTATCAAAATCGAAACGAATTCCTCTGCAATTTGTTGAATTACAGATTAGCGCTGCCAAGAACTATAATTTTCCGAAACGAGTATCCGATTCTAAAATCGAAATCTGAAATCAAGAGATGAAATGGAGTCCAGGTGTCCGGGAACCGAAATCGGATACCGAAAACAAAATGGTATCTGAGAATCCAAATCGAGTACTGTTTTTGCTGTTTAGTTTATAATCGGTGTCACTTTAGAAAAAGAATAAAATTAGCATTGTTAAGTTTTAAAAATGGAAAACCGCTTGCTAGGACTGATCAGCACATTTCACTTCCGGGGTTGTATTAGGGTGTATATGTGCACATACACTAACTTTTCATAAATTTTTGCTCTCTTGTCGGTGGTAATCCAAAGCCGGGAATACATCTGACGAATGCATTCGCTCGCATTCGTTCGCCTTGACAAATTTGCCGCTCATTCGCAGACGTTCTCGATGCATTCCAATGATCTTTTTTTGGCTACTTGTACCCGTTTTTCCAGGTCGTTTGACAGCACTATCATATATAAATATAAATTTTAATTACCTATTTGTAGCATAATTTTCGGCGTTGGGGTGGGTAAGTACCTTTTCTGAGCCCCCAATAATTCTCCACATTTTCAGGTAAAAATTGGTAAGGGCTACATGAAATCCGCATCGGTCGAATCGCATAAGAGGCCAGATTGAACTACGTAGGAAGCGCAGAACTGAATGGACCGCTGATTGTGAACAGGGCGAGCATAAAGACTCTATGATTGAATAGTGGCAAAAAATAATCTCGGTCTGATCGGAAGCCAAAGCATGGGACGACGGGGATTATTATACCTTCGACTCGATTTTATGTGTCAACGAATGGCTAACGCCAGACGGAGCGAGGGCTTCGTATAGAAAGGACGAATTTAAAATGGGTTGGAATTGGATTCTTCTTTCAATAGTGTATAAGTGAATATATAGCTACGGCGCATATCGTCTGGTTTGCTTGCAAATGTCTGTTACGGGAAATTAATAGGACTTTTTATTGGAGTTTATCGATTGCGTGTTGCAAATAAGAGCTCACTTAATAATGACAAAGCATTGATGTTTCATAGTCTTCATAACTTCAATTCATTATAATTATCCCATTGTTATTACAATATTATTGCATTGTTATTACAATTTATTAAAACGTCGAGCTAACCCATTGTCTATTTTTAGTCATTTTCAAGATTTTGCTATTCTATTCTTTAGGTTTGTAATTTCAAATATATCATAGTTACTTACAACTTGATATTCCTTTGCTTGACTTCTTTTTTTTCTACAATGCAGTGATGGGCCGTGGCCCATCGAATTGGAGAGTCTCAATACTATTTTCCTCTTGCTAAAGCATAACAATTTTCAAAATATTTAATTTTTAAAACCTTTTACATCCTAAGAATACAATATAGAATTGTTGTTTATTTTTATTTATTTTAAATTCTGGGATACTATACCAAACTGTTATACTTTGTACCTCTTAGTCACCCGTTACTGACAACAACGCTCCCGCTAAATTTTCTTTCAGCTAATAACATTCAAGGGAAAATTTGTTAAAAACTTATATAAGTTAAATGTAATAGCAACCTTTTATTAAAGAAATGTATTATTAATGGCATGTTTTCATACAGTTGATGTACAGGTTACTAACGACATACGGCTTAATTTTTTTACGAAATTACTACTGTATTTTTAGCATTTTCTATTTTTATTTATTTAATATTATCTCAGACAATAATGAAATGTACCGAATTAGCTATACGCTAGTACCATCGTATCAAATCTGCAATACAACGCTGCAACCTACTGCGTTTACTACATATTTACTAATGCGGCAACACTGACTGTGGGCGTACAGAAGAGAGTCTAAAATGTACATAATATGTAAGTACAGCACTAAAAAGGGAGGTATACTCGTCCGCCATCTTTGCTCCAATCATCCGTCACCTTGATGCTTAGTTAAGCGTTGATAGCTGCTTTTATTTTACCTTTCAAGCATTGTAATAGTGTAAAATAGCGCTTGTAAAGGTATGTAAACGACAAAAAAATTACTGTATGTTCAGCTATTAATTGCGTAATTGCTGTGGGTGCATAATATGCAAAGAAAAATGTATCTTAAATCAGCGCTAGTGAGAAATGGTTATAGTAGTAAGAATATTTGGTCAGTGTTTAATAAAAGTGCTCATCCAAATCAAGTAAATTCTCAGCCACGACAAAGTAAATTGAAGTTAAGTTTGCCTTATATACAAGCCCTTTCGGAAAAATTAAAGAGGATGCTTAGAAAACACGATATTTTAGTTGTTGATAGTACATATAATAATTAAGATAAAATTTTAAGTTCTACTAAAGATAAAGTACATTTAGAGAGTGAAGGCGTTTACAAAATTACTTCTTCTTGCGGAAAGTGTTACATAGGTCAAACTAAAAGAAAAGTAGGTACGCGTTTGAAAGAACACATACGTGCTACTAGGTTGCAACAGATAGATAAATCTTCCGTAGCTGAACACTCATATTTAACTAAACACATGATTGATTTTGATAAAACAAAAATTTTACATAGAGAAAAATATTATCACAAACGTCTAATAAAAGAAGCTATAGAAATTTGTAGAAATACTAATAATTTTAATAGGCATGGTGGAAATTATGAGTTAGGTGACATTTGGAAGGCTATTTTGTAGTTATCTTTTATCAAGTAGTTCGTGTATATCTAGTAGGTAGGTAGTTCCTTTTTCATCGTTAGATTCCTTTTTATCTGGTTGGCACGTTGTTTCTATGACGTCTCGCATCCTTGGTGATTTGTTTATTTACCTTCAAAATTTTGTTTGAACTTGTCAGGCAAATTTTGAGGTTCTTCGTTTTTTACAAAGATTACAGGTGTAATCGAAACGTCAGACTATTAACTTTTTGTCAGTGTTTTCAAGAGACAGCGATCTATCCGACAAAATATTATCTTATATTATGGACGCTGAAAGCATTCACCCTCGTATGGCTCTGAAAGTGTTCAACATAGCAATACTACATTAAATGGATGACAGACAGATGTTATAAAAACTTTTTTGTAAAATTTCTTACAGTATGGAAACGAATCTAATGTACATATATGTGATACTAAATTCACTAATTATTCTGCAGTTTGTGTACAGGGTGTCCCATTTTCGTTGTAATTGTATGATATCTCGGTAACTGTTAATGCTAGAGGGTTGGGGTTTCGACATTACTGTTTTACTTTTTTCTTATACCATCGTCATTTTATACCTTCATTTGTTTTAAAGCTATAACCCATTTTTGAATAGTATGACATCTCTTCAGTTTTCGATATCTTGCTTGGGTATTCAGACACAAAAAGAAAACATGAAGACATTTTTTATAGATACATTTATTTGAATCCAGTGGCGTACTCAGAATCTTTTTAGGGGGTCGCATTTTTTATATATGACACGCACTTGAAACCATAGTCGGCTTTGCTATGGTTAAAAACACTTATTTTATCTGATTAAGAAAATATACACATTGTTAGGTTTATTATTATTATTATTATTATTGTATTATTCCAATTGTATGTAATAATTTAATGAGATGAGGGTCACTAATATAAACAAAAATCGAGCGGGGTCCAATCGGATAATCTGGAAAGGCACTAGATTAGTACAGGTAGGTCGACGGCGTACGATCCAATGGCGAGGTAATGTTTGATTTAAAAATGCACAAAAGTGTACCCGAGAGTTAGATGGAGTGATATCGTATACACATACATTGTTAATATGTAGCTGCTTACAACAATTCTATTCCAGTCGTTTACCGAGAACTAGTTCCTAAGTTGGAAATTTTAGTGGCATAAAGATTTTCACCATTCCATCGGGTGAGGCTGATATAATCTATTTCTAGAGAAAAAAAATCAGCAGTAAAAAAATATCGACAMAATAAAAAMTCAGTTRCGTTTTGTACTGTATCCTTGGAACAATTCCAATTTGGTTTGGTCTATCATGKGATTTCTGTGAATTAGGTACATTCTTAATGATAGTGATATGTAAAAGACAGAATATTAGACTCTGATGGCAGGATTGCTTCTACTGTACCTGAAATTCCTGCCGGCTGGCCTACTACAAGTTAGGATCTAGAAACTTCAAGGTCCCTTCGCCAAACTGAAAGATTTTCAGCATATCTTATTAGTACAGCATCTCTATTACTTTGTACTTACCTTGCGGTATACGAGGTGCATATACATGTAATTCCGTATACATATTGTATAGTCACCCTACAAATTTAACACAGCAACAGAAAAAACTAACAGCTCTTGTTCTTATTAAAATGCCGCGTGCAGTATACCGGGAAACAGAATAAATATCAATAGCGGTCCAGGAATTTAAAACAGCGCGTATTTAAAAAAATTAATAACTTTGCAACATTTTTCATTTTCCTTATAACTGTATAATAATAAAATTGGGAACGTCTGTATTTGATACGAGCATTCTTAATCTGCTGTTTTAAAACATGTTGTATAACTAATTCCTCCTAAGCACTTTTACTGGGAGTTATGCTAACTCTAAGTCTTTTAACTGATAAAGAGAATAAAAAAGCAACAATATTAAGACTTTTGTTCACGAAGCTCATTGATTAGCCTGCTTCCAAGAATGCTATCGCAACTGAATTTACCCTACGCCTAGAGCGACATGTTATTGACAATGGTGTCTCGATTGTTTCCAGATAACAATACAGAAACCGAGAGAAGATATAATGAGATTGGAGGTACAACCTGCAATCCGGTAAAGCTTCCCTCTGCAACTTTAACTTAGCTACAAGATACTTTGGTTATTAAATTAGAAATCCTAATTGATAAATGTCTGATGTACTGCTTCCTGCATTTCCTGTTTACTACGTCGTGTTCAAATATTATGAATTCGAATTTTACCTTTGATCTCCTAAAGATGTTTATAACGCTTATGGACAATTTTCAATCGGTTTGCCTATATGATTTTAAATTTGGACATGCCACTTTCGCACCTGCAAGTACATCTCGTAAAGCACTTCGAGAAGGTTGTGCTAGTGAAGACACTATACACAGTTATAGTTAACAAAATTTAGGAATGGAGATGAGTGCAAAGAAGGACTACCTAGATGTTATAAGTCCTATCGTAGATTAATTAATTAATCTATCTATGGCCCCATATAGATAAGTTCCTAAAAATGACATTTCAAATGCTAAGGTAAGACTTGCATTTCGAACAACTGCAAAAGTAACGGATATTAGTACTTAAATTCTATTGCGAGAACTAACGATTTACTAATAACGAAAAATTGATTCTTTTTAACAACGGTTAACCACCATGAGCACAATGCGGTTAGGAAACGAAAAGCAAAAAAAATATCTGTGGCGGTATCATGTATTACAATCTGTGCGATGTATCGCATATTTCCCAAATCACAATCAGAAAAATTACGAGGCAGCTATGAAATTGCACCACACTCTTCATATTTATCGGATTTGTTTGCTAATGGTTTCTGTTTTTTTTACAATTGGACACATCTTTAGAACGGAAATAATCTCGTAATAGGATGATAGGGGAAAACAAACTCTGAAAAAAAATAAACAAGCAGAAATATGGATACTGTTAGTTCTTATATTAGATTACAAACGTATGAAATGAAATTACCTCTCTAAAACAATGACAATGTATCAAAAACCGATAACCCGATAACCCGGTAACTTTTTACTTTCATAGTACGTGGAATATATATCTAATAGTGAGCCTCATATTTTATACTACTCTAAGTTGATTTCTCAAATTTGAAAGAAATTGCAACCAAACTATATATGGAGATAAAATATAAATGTGTTAATATACATAGGGTGAGATTGCGTGATTACCAAATCACATGTGCGCCAGTTCTCTCTCATCTTCGGCACCCTTAATAGTGCGTGCAGTCTGATTAGGGATGTAATCAAGACAGTGTGTTCAGCTAACTTGTCGAGTAATTAGCCGCTGTGTCAAAAAAAACGAACGGATGCGACCACCCAGGGTCTAACCAAACGCCAAGTTTACACCTGCGCCCACCGTGTTCCTCTAATTTTGTTCAGAAACAATGCCTTCCCCGTCCGACGGAGGGAACAAAAACGTTTTTGTCAAAAGAACGTGGACCGTCAAAAATAATTACGAAGTTGTTTTCTAAATTACAGCCTTTGCGTTAGTGCGCATTTGATGCCTTCAACTATCATCGATTGTTAGTCCGCTCGTTGGACCGTTCGCCCACTAGTTAAAGGGTATTATGCGGGGAAAGTTCATAAAAGATGTTCCAGCGGCTGCTTTTTTTTACTAAATAAAACGAGAGGTTTGGCATTGTTTGCACATGTGCCTGTTTGTCTAAAATTACGTATTAGGTACCTATGCATATGTTATGCAGAAATGGTAAGGGGGAAAGTACGCGAAATATTTTAACGTTTGTTTGAGGATGCACTGCATATAAATTCTATACTGTAAAACAATAGGAGTTGTTCGTAAATATTTTAGAGCGGATATAAAATTTACTCTGCAGGTGTACCTTAACTTTAAATAATTGACTTTGTATCAGATGTCCGCTTTAAACAAATGAAGATAAAAGATCTCGCACGATATTAGTAAATTTTTAACACTGTAAAAGAATTAAAATTTTTAGTTCGCAGTTAGGTACTAAAAATTGTACAATATGAGAAACACGTTGGAGTAAATTAAAATTATCCCATAACACTCTGCTGTGATGTGTTTAACGTAAATTTAAATTCCAAGACGGTGTACCGGTGAAAAGCGTGGTGTTTTTAGTCTAATAATGTACGTAATACACACCTTGGTCTAACTAACAGCAGTTCACAGCGTGCGTAACTTCAAGTTCATTAAATGTTAGCAAATTGATAATTTTAAAAACATACAGAGCCACACCCATAGCGGATGTTTTTTGTCATGTGCAGATATTGTATTTGATAAAGAAGATTGCAACTAAAATTAGTAATAAGAAGGCAGTCATATAAATATAGAGCATTTGTGCAGCTTAAAATGAAATACGTGCTTGTCAAATATTTTGTTTTATATAGATTTATATATCTTTTTGCGTCCGAAATGCTGCTTTCATTAGTTTAGTACAWCATCAGCATTGCTTCATTTTGTACTCGAACCTGCCAATTCCTATTTGTTTGAAGTGCAGYTTTGTCGATAGTTTTTTGCATATTATTTAATATTCGAGATTCGTATTTAGTAGGCTCAGATTAAAACAAACATAGAAGCACTCTGTAATCCATCCCTAAGCTTATGTTGGTTCATAAATCTCCTAAGCTACAACCAGTAGTTGGCACCTTCTGTAGTTGATTCCTCGTTTAAAAGAGAGAATTCTAGTGAACTAACAACACCATTGCTGCTATTCCAAGGTTATAATGAGGATTATAATTCATAATGAGGATTATAATTCATTATGAGAATTATATTTTAATTTATAAGTGTACCTTAAGCAGTTATTACAATTAGTTTGAAAAGTTTGGTAGTGTAGCAATTATCATATAGTTAGATTCCAGTGGGCTAAAAAAATATTTGGTTTGAGATGCACAATTTATAATAATAATGAACGGAAATTTCTAAGGCAGAGTCGGTTAAAAAGAAATTACAGAATGTTGACTGGAATGCTGTTCTTAATTCAGAACTTTGTGACATATCGTAATTGGATAACGAGCTCTACATTATATCTAACATAGTAAATCAAATGAATATTATTTAAACCTCCTTTTTGAGAAGCAATAAAACATTTTGAAATATAAGTTTAAAAAACATTTTTATTCAGCACGCCTAATTTAATAACTGGGTTTGGATAAGCCAGATGGATAGAAAAGTTATAAAAAGGATAAATGGACAAAAGCAAACATCTTCCATTGCAGTCAAGTAAAAAAATAAATATGGACGGGGTTAAAACCTGGATGACCCAGTTACAAATCTACGGTTACAAGTTGGGCTTGACCTCAACGCGTTTAATTAAAGCGATGCGTGCAGGATAGTTTTCTTTTTATATGTCCTGTTTGTTTTGCAGCTTAATAAAATTTGATTTC
Source organism: Rhyzopertha dominica (assembly GCA_025024175.1). NCBI lineage: Eukaryota > Metazoa > Arthropoda > Insecta > Coleoptera > Bostrichidae > Rhyzopertha > Rhyzopertha dominica. The sequence goes on from QCXZ01000041.1 coordinate 22,660,408, forward strand.
CGTGCAGATTTCTAATATTTGTAATAGTTTCATAGAACTGTTAACTACAATGTAGCAAAAAAAAAACAAAGTAAAATTAATTTAGAACTGCTCTGTTGTTTGCTTTTTATTCGATAGGTAAGTAGGGCGGGGATCTTAAAAAAAGGATACCATTTTACTGATTGGAGAAATTATTGTGAGTTTGACAAATTACTGAGTCAGTTTGCCACCATTAGTTAGGAGGTCACGAACAATGCACATGATTACTGTTATTATTGAGGTTTAACATGTTTATTAACTCACGCAACAGACTGGTCATAAGATAAGGAAATTAGGTATTTATAAATTGAAGTTATCTGGGGTTTATATCCATACGCCATATAAAATTGCGACAAACGAATATGTACCGAAATGTGAACATTCAAGTTAAATTGAACGCATTATCTACATGCGTTCAATATTTCTGACAGCAAAAAAAGTAATGTTGCCGCTAAGACGAGAAATTTATCGGTCTCTTGTCGATCTGGTCTACATCTCGAGTTTTCGACACGACATCGAATATCTCGATCTCAAAGCCAGTTTATATAAATATTTTGTTCATCATTGATACTCTTTAAAAGTACGGACTTGTATAGAGCGAGAAAAATAAGTCTTTAGATATTTCCATTTTTTTATTATGGATGTATATTGATTTACATCTAAAGCTTTATGGTGTCGTAGCAAAATACTAATAAAGCAAACTAGTAGTCTGCCTAAACATTTCGTACCTACGGGACTAAACAGTTGTGCAGATAAAATACAAACCTTTATTTTTATTAATCTATTGGTAAATAGAGAAAAGCAAAGTTCACATAGGTATATATGTTGATTTCATTATAATTCAGTCAAAGGGATTCGTATAATTACACGGTATAAGCAATGTGTATAACAATGAGGGTGATCTAAGTGCATATTGTGTTTTTGCTTCAACATCTCTTGTTAATTAGGTACAATCTTATAAATAAATAAATGAGAACTTGAGTATTCATCAGCTAAATTGTTGGATGCAACAGATGCAGACATTGTCCCACGTTTTGTGTTAACTTCATACCATTTGATAATATTGTTCAATGCAGAGTTAGCTTGTCAAACTTGTACCTCCTTCGGTACTTTTTCATTACTGTTCTAAAATTATCTTTTACCATTAATGAGTAAGGTATTTAGAAGACACAACCACTTGTGTAGATTAACAGTATTCTGATATAGTCACTCTTAATTGCCCATTTCTATTTGATGGTATTAAGAATTTTAATTTGTTGTTGTCTAAGTAATTAATCTTTCATGTATGTGACAGAATTTAACAATTTGATGTAAGTACCTGCAAGTTTTACCTCGAATTTAGTGCTTAAATGCTGAAAATGTATACAACCTTGCATCCTAGTACCGCCATTAAGCTCAAATATGGCAGATGAGTCAGCTATAATAATCTGATGCTGCAGGTCAGAGGGCAGTAAGGCTGTAGGTACAGTATAGACAAAATAAGTAACTTATACTGTCCTATACCTATAACTGCCGAGAGCAGCAATATTTTTTCTGAAATAAATTATTTTCAGTAAAGGTTTCTATTTTTAGTGTGATATAAAAAACCGAATCGATTTGAAACAACCAATATTTTAATGAATCGGTTCGAATTGTGTTTATTTTGACCATCCGCAATATGCAAATTTGAGACTCTAGATTCAAGATCAAGAATTCCGCTTTGAGATCGAGATCGAGAATGGCAAAATGTTGTCAGGCTTCGTCTCGCGGCAGCACTAAAAAGAGATTTTGGAAATTTATTTAGTCAAGAGATTACACTGAATGAGTGACAAACTTTCATTAAAAGTCACATAATTCTAACAAATAAAACATTGTATTTACCCAAAGGCTAGCCATACGCATTAAATAATGACAAAAGTATGAGTGGCAGTGTTTTCTTGGAGTGGTGATCTGTTATGCAGCGAGCGAAGAATTTTTGCCTGTAGTTTCTAGTAGGTAAAAGCTCGATGTCTCATAACCGTTACGTGTAAACCAGTGCACAATCCTATCCTTGATTATTAATTCATCATCATTTGCACTAACCGTCAAGAATTGCATTTAGTTCGCAGAATAATCACGAGAAATGCTCGTAGTACCTTAATATTGGTAATGTATACGTATAACAGATGGTTCTACAAACGACAGATGTGTTTCTGCGTCATTTTTAAATCCTATTAGGATAATTCAAATGTTTAGGCAAATTGGGAAGGCTCAAACCATCGACAGAAAAAAATACTCCCTCCGCTAAAAGGTATGTGATTGATCAATAACAGTAACCGATTAACGGTTTAAATAATATTATATAACAATTTTTTTATATAATATATGAAAAAAAATATTGAAATATACTTTCTGCTTATATATATATATGAAATTATCTTGGTAACATATGCACCTTGAGTTCATATTGACAACAACGTATGAATACATTATAATATGCCCGTGGAAGACTCTCACGCAAAACGTTGTACTGATAGGTAATTATGAAAATGGATTAGTACATTTTCTTGAACTAATCATGATCCCTGTTAACACCTTTATTAACATGATAATGCAACCGTCTGCCACCTACAGATATTCTGCGCCGGTTATTATGTACAAAGAAAGTGGGATAACAGAAAAAACCTCAGGCGCAATTTCAAATCAAGACAAGTATATAATGCTATTTTGATCTCATTTTCATATCGAGGGCAGCTAATCCTTCTTAAAGATTGTTACGAAAATGATCGTAAACGTAGGTTATGTGGAGATCTATGTTATTCTGTGAAGTTACAGCCTATAATATTTTGAGGCCCTACAGATGCCAATCAATATTTACATAGGCGCATTACTGGAAACAGATACACATTTCAAGTAGAAACTGTCAGCAATCACACAAATAATTGAAAACAGCATATCAGAAGCGATTGAGGTATTGATTGGAATTTGAATGGTTGATCTTGAAGTTATAAGCTCGTAATAATGATTTATATTATGGTTTGTAGCTTTCGGGTTTGCAAAACATATTAGTTTAAGTATCATAAGTATCGTTATGTTACGTCAATTATTGTTGGAAAGAACTTTTTACTCGGAAACATTTAACATCGACTTGTAAAAAATTCTGCATCTCTTATTTTTGTAATATAGACATATTCCATATTTTTTTTCGAATCTATTTAATGTTATCATAAATTGCTGAATTGACGAAAATTTGATGCTTGTTAAACTTACTTAACTCTAGAGGTATGGCTACAAAACACAAAATTATCTAAATTTTTTATTTCATTTAATAAACAAATCTCCATATTTGTATAGAGGACTACCTTAAAATTACGATTTCCACCCTCCGCATTGTGTGTAGTAATATATGATAGAAGCCGTCAACACGTTTAATATTCCTAGGTACATCATAACTTCACGATATATAACGCGATCCTTAGATTAGGTCTTCGTCGCCCGTGGCTTGTTATATAAGCATAAAAGCTTTACAACCTCCACATATAGACGGTATAACAAGGAACTCATTCGAGATGCATACGTAGTAACCCATTTGTGATAAAGCGACCGAGCTTACATATCATGCAAGACTCGCACTCTAACATGCACTACTCGTTTGATCCGGTACTCGTGTACGTTACATTGATTGATGGGGGTGTAATAAACATTGTACGCTGGCACACTGGGCTGATTATAACAAATAGCCCTGGAGAATGTCGGCCACTTGATACCCACTTAACTAGTCGACGTAGGCGTGGGCTGGAGGAGGTTAACAGGGATACAAAATATATGACAGTACAGATTAGAAAAAAAGWTGCAACAATATATTTATACGCATCGTGGTCAATACATTAATTGATTAACGTTTGGATCAAGTTTAACAAGAAAAAGTAGAAAAATTTTATAATTATGGCATACCACTTTACGTTCCAGTTCAACCTGACTTGGCGCCATTTCAAGTGACGAGCTTTGTGTGGCGGAGTCTGTTGTAGATTCCAAAGTGGACGGAGCATGAAACATCATCGCAAGAACCCTTTGATTAACCCCACTATTCCTGTTATAAAGACATCCAGAATTGGCCGTAAATTATCACAAGCATGGATATAAATGTGTAACAGGCTAAGGAAAATTATTCACATAGTCTAATGGCTGCATACAGTGTCTTAAAAAATACTTAGAAGCGCAAAGTGTATTCCATGCAAACGGCATGTATACTTTTTCATTTCTTCTTATGCCTCCTAACCCATCAAAATATCATCGACGTTAATTATAAACAAATTTCAGGCAATAATTAACTTTCTCTATACATATAATATACTTGGGTTGTAATTAGCTGCTGGTCGCCATAATCTGGCCACTGCAGCGAACTACGTTCTGAAGTTCGCAAATAAAGAGCGATGTATATATGCCACTTTGACCGCGATTCTGAATAGGGCCCTGATAGCTCAGTGTAGAGCGTTCAAAAGGTCCCGAGTTCAAATCTCGGTCAAGGCTGGCAATACTTTTTCATTTCTTCTTATGCGTCTTAACCCATTAAAATATCATCGACGTTAATTATAAACAAATTTCAGGCAGTAATTAACTTTCTCTGTACCTAAGTATGTCCACAAACCGCAAATTTGCATACCTAATTACAATTTTTAATCACACAGTGTCTAGAAAAAATTAGAATTAAACTGAAATAATTGAGACTTTAACACTAACTTCTTAAGCATAAGAGGATCAAGACTCAATCGGGATGTCTAGCAAATACTGGGTCTCCAAAAACAGCCAAAGATTGATGTGAGACGCATAAAAAAGATGTAGTTCTACAAGGGAACGTTTTCTTTACTAATTTTAAAACTCCAAGCGCGAAAATTGCTTATGTTGTTGACTTGTGACTTTTGTAATAATGAAGTATTTTGCAGCTAGGTTAAAAGACTAAAAAATCCGGTTGATTTTACAGCCTACAGTACCAATAGTACTCATTAAAGCCAAAACCTACAAAGCTTTTTCGTTAACCCAGAGAAGTCCCTTTCAGATAAATTTATATACACTAAGCGTAAAGAAAAATTGCAAACTATATCTGGAGTGAAATAAAAATGCAGCACAGTATCGTTAGCTGGTGTATGTTGAAGTAATTTATCGTATTTAAAATCACAAAGAAGTATGTCTAAAAGAATCTGCATCTGTTGTTGCAAATCGAAATTGATACTCGTTCAAATTACAGTTTCATGTGTACAAATAATATCAGAACGAGCATAGTGCCTATTTTGTTGCAATTGTTTTATACAAAATTTGTGTCTCTCTTTGCCTCTAAATGGCTCCTGTTCCTAATGTTTGCTTAAACATTAAACAAAGAGAAACAAAGTTCTTATTTCAAGACTAAATCCAGTTGCTCAATCGTCACTCGGAAGCCTAAACAAATTCAGGAAGAGTGTTCTATACGTTAAAGCTAGTTTCTTATATTCTTCACTAATTAAAATGTTATTTAAATATTAAATAGACATCTGATTTGACTAGTGTATTATTGGAGCACCATTGTTTACTGCTTCTTGGCTGCGTAACCGTGATTAGCGAATTAATAATCTAACGGAATTTCGTTTTTACTAGTAAAAGTAAGTCCTCGTGTTGATGATATGTTTTCATATTTGGCCATTGTAAACTTTCTCACAAAAGCATAATGGTATACCTTAGACCCCCCACGCTCCTAATATGATGTCCACACTATGCCTTTTCAGTAGCTGCCCTGTTTCCTCCGTGATGATGTAGTCTGCAGGTTCCTGCGTCTCTTGATAGCATTTTCGATCGGTATCCTAGTAGCTTTTGGTGTAGCTGTTACAGTTCCTCCTATAGACATGCTGGTTCTATGGTTTTGCTTATTTTTTGTGTGTTGATGACTCCTTATTTCTAGACGACGTTGAAGTCTGCACGTAGGTAACGGTCGTATGTGTTGATTTCCTAACATCCTATCTTTTCACCAATATATCAAGCAAGGGCAAGGCGCACTTGGTTTTCGTTTCCTGGTAAACTGGATGCTGCTAACGTGGAKCCTATTGAGGTGACTATMAAATTCATAGATGGTCTCCTTTCCACGTAGCCAGACGATAAATGTGTCGTACACATAATATCTGAACCAACGCTTAGCTGTCAGGCCATCAGTTTCCAATGCAACAATTTCCTCTATATTTTCATCTATGTGCTAGACATTAATGCTGATAATAGCAGCTGTTTCTGTCTTCAAATGTGAAGACGCGTATCTTAAAAAAGTAACTCTCAGTAGGGCTAGTAAGTATCTAAAACTCAACACAGCATATGAAGACTGTAGTCATAGACTACGCCAATGGTATTCGATATTTCCGACTTAGCGTGTTAATGCCTTCCCAGGTCTTTCCATTATTCATTGTCTTTTCCCACCTTTCTTTCTCCGAAGCAAATCCGTAAAAATATCAAATATGCGGTCGCGTTTCGAATCCCGTAATTAATACAGCCCGTGACGCGTGATTAATCAAGTTAAACTGTAAATTATAAGGCACACGGCGTCCTTGCACATTCGGTGTGCTCAGATTCACGGCTTATGCACTTCGTAAATCACATGGGAGGCTGAGGCATTATTTATGTGTGTCATCGTCCTGAGCTTTCGGTGTAACCTCCTTTGAAGCAAGTGTACCGGGTCAGATGATGATGTGATGTAAAATAGAACTTATTTGATGTTCATTAGCAATAGCGTTGGAAATACTAGGAAATTCTGCTATTTCTGGAGATTCTCCTAAACCGAAAGACGTCAAAAGGACATGTGTGTAGTGCTTTGTCCGAAATACTCAAATGCTTGATACAGTATAGTTTAAATGATCGTCAGGGACTAAAACGAACTATAACAAAAATATACGTTCAAAACGGCATCAGGTTAGGATTATTGGAACAGCTACACATAAACAGAACACTTAACAACCCCCACAAAAATATCTGTAACGATCAAGTGGAATTCCCTAGTTTGTTTATCAACGCTGCCATAAATGTCACCCGCTCGTAGGTATAGAGGCTCGTGGGATCTGCATCTAACTTTAAGCAACAGTTTCGTTTTGTAAACTCTTTGAGAAAGGCCTAATAAGCCGAAACATGTAAGAGGTTAAACTCAATAAAATCTGAAACATTACCAAGTGTTATAATTATTATATTAAAAATATAGTGCTTCAAATTTAGACAAAGATTTGTCTTAATAAGAACAAACATTTGTACTAAAACTGATATAAGTATTACCGAGTGTTCTTATTTCTGTATCAGTCAGTAATACCCGTATATCACCATATTGTAAATTGTACACTCATTGGCTGTAATAGTTTTAAATATTATCTTGATTTTCTGAACTGAAATGCTGACCATAAATTGAAATTGATAGCTTTACAATATATGTGGTTATTAATAAATTGCTGTTCGCATCAGTGAGAAATTCGAAGGTGGAATATTATGTGAAGTGTATAGGTACTTTAACAATAATCATCTGAGGAATACTTCAATATATTCTAGGACAAAACAACGCCTTTTAATGCAAAGTATGGACAGTTTCTTTAGAGATCGTTCCTTCTCTATGCTGAAAGCCTTAAATATCGAAAATAGTCAAAGATAAAGGTTTCTTAATGTCCTTAAATTTCGGTGGGTAACTAGGTATCATTCCTTCCGTTATCACGGACGCTATTGTTTTGGAAAGAGGATTTAATCTCAACTGCGGAATATTGAGTAAATTGCAAATTCTTAAGACAGATTTTCAGTAGAAATTCATTTTTACGTAAATAGTGGGTTAGGAACGTGTATATGTCTAAATGAATACAGCTACTGGTTGTTAACTGTCGCAACTACTTATGACTTGGAGTGATAATGAGAAGTAGTATAAGTATGTCAAATGTAATATAGCATTATTAAAATAAGGCTGTGAATAGCCGCTAGCGAGTTTGTGCGGACAATCGCTCAAACAAATGTTTGCGAACAGTTACAATACTTCAATTAATTGTCAATTAGAAAAAAATAGGGAACAGTCTTGCATTTTGTAAATCACACAAATTATAATTGAAGTATGTTGAATTTTTGTACTCAGCCGTACCAGCACCACATACCACAAGCCCTACGTTGTAGCGAGACATAATTAGACATTAACTAAACAATTTAAAGACACACTTCTGGGTTTACGTCATGTTCTTATTTCAAAAACATGAAAGATAGTTTAAACCCTCTTTATACCAAAAAGATTTCTGAAGGACTACTATGAATATATACAATTCGTGAAAAAGCGGTTATTTTATTTGCTAGTTGTTAGATACCTATGGATTGTTATACGAGACAACCATAAGCAGTATCATTTGAGAGATTGAAAACGAACATCTCAAAAAGATGTKGATTAAGGAAGGAATCTTAGTATCGCTGTAGTATCGTATACCACAATGTCATAGGTAGGTAGTTATTTAATTGTAAAGCAATGGCGTATGTAAATGGGGTGATATAGGAGATAATTAACCTAACCTCAAAGAACAAATATAACTGTTAAAATTTTAGAATACATCCTGTAGAAGCCAATATTAAAATGTGCACTGTTCTGATATTATAAAAGGAAAAATATTTGTATACGAACGATCTCGAAGAAAGTCAGTTATAACCGGAAATATCAGTTATTTACCAGGAAAGAAACTAATTAGCTAAGTGGGCACAATAAACAACTTAGGTGTACTGGATATAATGTGTAAGTGGTTTACACAGCTCGTTACACTAAAAATAAAATATAAAATTTTAGGACTACAGTAGAAACCCTGATTCTAAGACTACCAGACGAGGGATTCTGTCATACGTAGCGCGCTATTTTGACCCTATCAGCAATATTGATCGATTTATAATCCATCTGAAGCTGTTGACGAAAAAGCTATAATGCTTGAGGTTAGAATGGGGCGACGACTTTTCCGAAAATATAAACAAAGTAAAAGTAAAATTCACATTAGATTTACCTACCGGTTTGCTAGATAATAAAATTGGTTAATTTTTTATCTTAAACTAGCGATTCACCCCGGTTTCGCACGGGTAGTAGAGTATATCATGCCTACAACAAATACCTTCCAGTCGTCAGCTCCATTCGCTCCAAAAGTCTGTTTATTATAGGAGTACACGCGCGTTATCTTTCGACTTAAATAGAAACAGTGATCGACAGTGGGAAGCGCAGCGCAGGCACGGGGGTAATCGCATCAAGAGAGTCCCGCCATCGGTGTGAAAAACGCGCTTGGATTTATTTCCGCGCGCGTTAATTTTTTGTGATAGCTCGTAAGGTATTCATTTAAGTTAAATGGTGCAAAATTATAATAATGTGCATCAAATGCTTAGGGTAACTAACGCATTTAAGTTGATAAGGATTAATACTGTATCCGTCTAAGGCCCGGTTCTATAATTCAGGTATATACACTATACACCGAAAAAAATTACTCTAGGTTTTTTTTGGTCAGCGGTTGATTACTTTTCACTGTATTTATTAGTTATGGATGTAAACGCCTTCATTATTATTAATTGCGCAGTTGTTGAACCTGATTCTGGACAAATTTTTGAATCGTGTTCGTGTGCATCTGATCATCGCGATATACATTTTGTATTAATATAATTAGTATAGATAAAAACTCACTTTAAGAACAGTGATTTTTTTACATTAATATTCATATCAAACCAGTACATAAATCCAATTTGTTTTTATTACTTGTAACATTTATTTTACTACAGACCAAACTATTTTACCCTGTAGGGCATTTAAACCATCAATTACACATACGAATGAGAAATTGTGTTGAAATGGGTTTCTGAGTGTGAAAATTCAAGTCTCCAATTTTATCTTCAGGAATGCTAGTCAACCCGAATTATACAAAAAAAAAAACAAAACGTCACCATTGCTATTTTACATAACATTTGTATAGATGAAAGGGATGGAGAACCACCTGTCGACAGGCCAAACAAAGAGGATGAAACACTCATTTTCGAAAATAATCAAATGCGATTAAGTATAACACATTATTTGTAACTGTTTTATTATCAACTTCATTCCTGTTATCACTCATAATAATATGTGTTGACATCTCATAATCTAACAAGATGAAGCTTTTTTAATTTAGGATAAAAAGTTCTGCTTTATAAACAGTTTTGGTTTCAATTACTTACTTCTCCAGTCTGCGGACATTGTGTTGAAAATATTTGATGTTCCTAAAATTCAATAATATACACAAATATACTGGTTTTGTTCTGATTTATGCATATAAAAATTTTTAATTTTTCTTTAGCCTTTGAAAAAAAAACCTCAATCATATTTTTCCTAACTTTATTCCCTCTATAAAATTTAGTTCTACATTGACATTTAAAAATCACGTAGGCTATACTTTTCAAGCTTCAATTGTAATTTTATAAACATAGCAATGTTCGCTAAAACTCCATTTATATTAAAAGTTATATTCGATTTTTCCAGTTTTAATGATTTATTCATTACTAGCTCTCTTTAACTTTTCAGTATAATTCATTTCATTAATAAGCAGTGATTAATAACAAAGAAACTGTAAAATGCTCATTAGCAATAATCATAATAAATAAAATATATAACTGAATAAAACACCATGACAAACATCTATTCCTTATTTTCTTACCTTTTGTTTGTAATCAGTATAAACTTTCTTATTAAAAATAATCAATGACATTCTAATAAAAAATTATTGGAAGATCTATTATAAGCACGATGCTCATATTATAGTTATACTGTCATTTTTTAAATCGGCTTGAAAATTTCATAATAAAACCATGCATCTTTCGGAGAAGTTTTATTTTCAAGTGAGCTTCTTCCTATAGAACGCTTTTCTGTAATTTTGTAAAAACCTCGCACGTGCGCACTAGAGGTTCAAATGAATTACCTGCATAAAATTAACCGAGAATTAATCCGACAGACCTCTGCAACTTGTGGAACGCACAGGGGGATAAAGTAAGAGATAAGCTAATTGCGAAAACTTGCTTGGAACAGCAATGCACAGGCCTACATAGTCTATGCACTTCTGTAAGAAAATTTGACTAGTCTTAATTTTAACAATGGGATTACTTGGGGAGATTTTTCTTACAGAAATGCATGGACTATATCTGCATTGTAGAAGTTGGCCTAAATAGCTTTTCAATCGCCGCACATATATACCCAAACCTTCCTCATGAATCACTCTATCTATTGGTGAAAACCGCATAAAAATCCGTGCAGTAGTTTTTGAGTTTATTGCGAGCAGACAGAGAGACTTTGTTTTATAATATGTATTGATTTACCACGCTAGCTTCTTCAAAATAGTATTGCTCATCCCTAAAAGATATGTGTCTGCGTCAGTAACGTAGACCACATTGTCTTGTAGCATTATATTGAAAATTTAATACTTCACGATGAGCACAAGCAAGTGCAAACATATTGAGGATAGTCATTTACCTAAGCATTGCGGTAAATATTAATTAAGCTTTAGATATTTAAAAAATGTAACGTCGTTTACCCGTTGACGTGTGCAAAATGATTGTTATATTAAAAAGTTTTCACCCTCGAAAATTCAACCGAACCTTGGTCTGCGTGACCATATTACATATGAATCCGGTTTTATCATTCTAAATTAGGGAAGTCGTATGTGAATTGTATTTCAGAATAAGTACTTGTAATGGAATACAAGTATGATACATTGAGGAATGTTAAACAAAGCTGAAGGCATGAAAGGGACACACAAGACAGATGCCGCACAAGTCGAAATAAATAGCCCCCTTCGCCAGAATGCCTTTAACTGCATTATTCGATTTATTCGCCAGTCGTACTGTTCAAAATTACTCTCGTACGCTTTTAAGAATAATAAAACCCATTGCATAATTCGAATACAGCAAGGTATAACTGCAGGGACGTCACACTGCGCTATTTTGGACGTAAAAGAAAAGCCTGCGGTTAATAAACGATTCGCACAGTCGAAATTTTTATGCTGAATAGTAAAAAATGATTTAAGATAGCAGTTAAAACGGACGCTACACAACCAGGCAAAGGGATATAAACGACTCACACAACTTGTCCTGAACCGGCGAAAACAGGGCTATTTATTACGGACAATGAGTTAAATACGTAATTTAATTAAGTAAAGGACTGGGACGGGATTAAACTGGCGTTATTTTTCTTTTCTACACTAAAACGCATTGTTCTCCAGTCTAAATAAGTCGTTCGCATTAATTGACTACAGTTTATCTCCGTTTATACTTTTTCTGGGCGAATTCCAGGTTATAAACAAGAAAACCTGCGTCGGTAAGGCAGGCTACCGTTTTTCTTAATTACGATACAAAACTGCACCTACATAAATCGATCGCTCGGCAAGAACTGTTTGCTTGCCGCAAGATATTGTCAAGATTGCCGGCAATAATAAACTTCTGTGATGGCAAAATCCTCGAAAGACTTTTACTTGAACAATTCCGAGGTAATTACATCTTGCTCGTGCCAGTTGCCGAGACAAACGGGCTCTCTAACTCGTAGTCATTTACATCCGACTCGTTTTATTAGTCGTTTAAAATAATTACATATATTACTGCGCCAGTAATGTTATTGGTTATTGCCAATAAGTTTTTAAAAACAATTTATTTTATCCAAAATACAAACGGTTAATATTTGAATACAAGTATCGTTATACCAAGCTATGAAACTACGACCGAACTAACTCTACTAGCCTTAAGTGCTATTTATTACTTTTCCTTATCGGAATAAATGTCTACTCAGCTTTCGCTCTAAGTCGCACATCTACAGAGCGCGCCCTGGCCTCGGTCCTGATACGGGAGAGGCCGATGTCCCTGGGGTGTTCATMTGGAAGGACATAACTCCTCCCTCCTTAGAAGKGAAACTACCCTTGGTAGTTGAGCGTTTGTTCTTTGTCCTTGACTATGGTCGTTGGGGTACGATGGCACGGCTTTGCGGGCTGAGTTGCTGAAACCGTTCTTCGTTTTGCAGCCCRATAGGKTTTAAGTTTTAGGCACTTAAATCCCATAAAAATGATTGCACTTCCCACCAGGATGTACACCAGGATATTTACCGCACTGTGAACACTGGCATTTGGTAATTTGACGAAATGTTTTTCGACGGTGTCACGGGTGGTTTGCAGTTTCCTTTCCAAACCTCGTACGTAGCCGGTGTTGATTTCTTCTAGGTGTAGTGGTTGGATTTGATGGACGTTGTCCTCGTGAGGGACGTCGATGTGTACCAGCTGGGGTAGCTGTATTTTCTTTCTTGTAAACGATATCCTGTTGTGGGTTTCCAGTACGTTGTTTTCTATGGTTAGGCTGCACTGGTCTAATGTTTCAATGACATACGTTCCACGTAGAGGGATGTCTTCGTGGACGGTCCCGCAGGTTTGCTGAGCCACTGTCAATTTGGGTGCGTGGAGGATCCATGCAGATTCCTTAATTTGCTCGATAATTGGACCTTTTATTGCCACGGGCATGTATTGGCAATGCGCTGGTTTTTCCACGAATTTCGTTAATTGTATTTCACAGGGTACTCGATTGGTCCATGAACTTTCTTTTGACGGTGAACATATATAGCCTGAATCTTGAATTTCTTTACAACTTGGCGAGGTGATGAAGTGGTTTGAGTTTTCTAGGAAGTAATGGACTGAAGGAATCAGAATAAGATTTCGCGTATTCGGAATGGGATATATTTCAAAATAGTTATAAGTCTGACATTTTACTGTAGCAAGTTCCAGAATGAAAGTTATTTGTCTCGATTTAACATATGCTTTTACGACTAATAATTTTTCAATGGCAATTAGGTTGTCGGCATTTACATCGAAAGGAAAGCAATATGGCTTAATGAGATTTGTTACATTTTGTATTTCTTTCAAAAGAATATTTGAGCTTGTTATCGCGCCATGAAATGTTTGCGATCTAGAGAAAGATATAGCGGTTTCTATATTGTTAAGTATATCCATCATTATTTGCAAAGTTAGGGAGAATTGAGAAATTACTGTATGTGTTAAGAAGTAGTTGTACAGATTGACGTTGTGAATTTCGGATTTGTGAAAGGCTGCCTCTATTTGCATGATTTTGGATTCTAATTGAATTTGGTTTTTCTTTAGTGATTCTATGTTTGCCTGAAAATTAGAAATAGCGTCGTTCATGATAGATATTTGATTGGTAATTGCATTTTTCAGATAATTTTGATTATTTCGCAAAGTGTTGATTGCACTATCGTATTTCTGTGCGTCCTCGTTATCAAGATTTCCTGTCAATGCTTTAATAAATGTTCCTAAAGGATTTAATAATCCGCGTTTAATTCGTGAAGCTGGAATAATTTGTTCAAGTTTAAGTTCTATTTGAGTGAATAGATTTGATGTTATATTAATAGAATTTTCGTAAGCTCCTTTATATTGATCTGAATATGATGAACGATTTATGCCAATATTCAAAGAGTGAAATGATGATTTTAAGAAAGTATATTCTTCAAGGAAAGGTTCCAAATTTAGGATGTGTACAAAGGACCATTTCGAGTGTTTGACGTAGGCGTCACCAAGTTTTACGGGGAGCATTCCGATGTTACTCTTGATTTCCCGAATTTGAGGTGCAGGGGTCGTTTTGTCTGTCAGTACCGTCGTCAGGTATCTGTAATTTTGAATTTAATTTTGGTCTGAGTTCCTTGACATGAGTAATAAATAATTTATTGTTTGTGGGGTTTAGAATTGAAACTCTATTATGCTCTAAAAGTTCAACAATTTTGAAAGGACCAGCATAACGATTCGAGGACTTGTTCCGAGAACTTCCGTGTGCCGTGATATATACCATGTCGTTAACTTTGAAATTGTGAATTTTGGGTTCATGTACTTCATTTCTTGTTTGTTTTCGTTCCTGTTCTTTATGTGTTACTTGTTCATAAAGAGATTTTACTTTGTCCGCATGAGAATTTACGTAGTCTGTATAAAAATTTCGATTTGTCAGAATGGAAGGGTCTCTCAAATTCGTGTGGCCATAGACCAATTCGAAAGGTGTATAACCAGTAGTTGAATGAATCGTATTATTGTAAGCTATTATTACATATGGTACTAAATCTGTTTCGTTAGGATACTGTTCTTTTAATAACCTGTAATGTTCTAACATTGTGGAATGAAATTTGTTCACAGGTGCATTACCATCATGATGATTCGGTGTGGTAAAGTGCACTTTGATTTTGTGTGAATTTAGCAGATTTTTAAAAGTTTCTGATTTAGAAAAATAAGATGCGTTATCGGTGACAATTTGTTCAGGAATTCCGTATGCAGAGAAAAATTTAATAAATGCGTCACATATGTTAGTCGAATTTTCGGCGACAATTTCATATGCTTGAGCGAATTTTGAAAACTTGTCTATGAATGTTAAATATTTGCGTTTGCTTAGTTGAAATACGTCGGCATGAACAATTTGGAATGGCCTGGAAGGAGTTTCCGTTAAAACTTGTGGTGTATCTACTGAAATTCTAGAATACTTTGCTCTTTGACAAATTTCACACGCGTTTATGAATTCATTGATGTCCTGTTTCATTTTGCACCAATAATAATTTCTTTGTATCCTTTCTAAGGTTTCTGAAATACCTCGGTGATTGGTCTTTGACTCGTGATAGTTCTGGATAATTAAAAGTTTTTCATCTTTATCGTACAGGGTGTTAACTAATTTAGAACAAGATATTATTTTTGTAATTTTGGGGTCAAAATCTTTGGTGTACACTTCATTAAAAGTGTTATACAAATCTTTCGTCCTGAAGTACATGTATGCAGTTTTCCCTGGAATGATTCTTTCAAGTAACAGTTTTTTAATAAGTACTCTATTAAAAGTCGGAATTGATATGTCGATAATTTTGTGTGTCCCGTCTTGTCGTTCTGTCAGAGTTATAGTCTGAAGAGGGTTGTGACTTATGCGTAGTTGATATGGTTTATTGTTAACAATTTCGTCTAATATTGGTATTGGGTCGCGAGATGTAAAATTGTTCGAGGAATGCACAGTGTGACTTTTAATGGGCGGTCGGATTTGTATGTTCGAAATTATATTGATTCTCCTAGATTGATTGCTTGGGTTTTTTCTTACTGGGGATTCCAAAATTTCTTCAACTTTTATGTTGGGATCAATTTCACCATCAATTAAAAATTTCACTTAAAATTTCGTCCAATTCATTATCGCTCATAAATTTTGAAATGTCTGAGTTTATGTCTCCTGGCTGATTAATGACTGAATCTGTTTCTAATGCGTTCAATTTTGCATCTGTTACTGTTTTATCGGTATAATTACATACTAGGATTTTAATGCCTGAATTTGAAAATATGTGATTTAAAATTGATCTTACTTTTGACCAGCTAAGTTTATCTAAGCCACATCCTAGTTTCGGTATTGCTAATTTCGTAATTTTATCGTTTTTCAGGGATCGTTTTAAATCGACCAATGCTTTAAATAAGTCTGAATACAAAGGTTTGTCGAAATACTTATTTTCAGTTATCAGATAATACAAATTTCGGTTTTCAAGTTTCAGTGATGCTACTTCTCCGAGATTTTTGTTTTGTGAAATGAGTTCGTCTATTCCTCCAAATTTATTTTTGATTCTTAGAGCTAAGCCAGCATTCATTGAAAAAGTCTTTCGATACGCAATGGGCTAAGGCATAATCACACGGTAGTGAAAGAATATCCTTGTTTACCTCTGTATAACACGGGCAACTATCAAATTTTGTGGATTTCAAAAAGTCGTTGTAATTTAGATCTTCAGGAACTGTTATTCTGCTTAACGCATCAGCATTAGCGGTTTAGCTTTCCTTTTTTATAAATGATTTCATAATCATATTCTTCCAACCTAAGTCTCCACCTGACTAATTTAGAATTTGCTCCTTTAACGAAAATAGCCACACAAGCGGTCTGTGATCGGTGTAAATTTTGAAGTGCCTACCAAATAAATAAGGCCCTGAAATGTTTTACTGCCCATACTATGGCCAGTAATTCCTTTCAATAGTAGAATAACGAGTTTCTGACTGATTTAGCGTTCGAGAAGCATAAGCAATAGGTCTATCCTGAGGGGTGAACCTTGAGACAATACTGCTCCAATAGCGTAATTAGAGGCGTCAGTAAGTTAATATAAATTCTTTGCTTGAAATTTGGATATTGGAGAATTGGATCGTTACATAATAATTTTTTACAGGTTTCAAAGCAATTTAAAATTGCCGGAGTGTGTTCTATCTTTGCATCCTTTTTAAGACAATTGTAAGTGGTTTGGTTACCTTTGCAAAATTTTACATTAAGCGGCGATAATACCCGAGAAGGCCTAGGAATGATTTTATATCACGAGATGTTTTTGGAACAGGAAATTTTTTTATGATTTCGATTTTATCTGGGTTCGGACGTACACCATCTTTACCAATAATATGACCTAAGTATGGAACAGAGTGACACAAAAATTCGGATTTGTCAAGTTGAATTTTTAGATTTGCCTTTCTTAAACGAGTAAATACGTCTCTTAACCTTTGAATGTGTTCCTGTAATGACGTGGAAAATACTATGATATCGTCCAAGTATACAAGGCATTTTTCATTTTGTATTCCTCTCAAGATGTTGTCCATGACGCGCTGAAATGTCGCAGGCGCATTTCTAAGGCCAAATGGCATTCTCAAAAATTCGTATTTTGCGTTGTTAACAGAAAAAGAAGTTTTTGGGACATCTTGGGGATCTACCTCTATTTGATGAAAACCGGATGTGAGATCAAGTGTCGTGAAATAATTACAGTTTCCTAGTTTGTCTAAAATTTCAGTAATATTTGGTATTGGATATTTGTCGTTAATTGTTCTTTCGTTTAGCTTTCTGTAATCAATGACTACGCGCCATTTTTGTTTCCCGGATGCATCTTTCTTCTTCGGTACTATCCAAACTGGAGAATTCCACGGAGAGTTTGACGGTTGTATAATTCTTTGTTTTAGCATTTTATCGATTTGGTCTTGTATTTCGCCTTTATGAATTTCTGGAAAGCGATACGATTTTGTGGATATCGGGGTATCGTCTTTCAATTTAATTGAATGTTTAATCTGATTCGTAAATGAGAGTGGCAACTGATCACAATATAGGATGTCTCTAAATTCATAACAAAGTTTACGAATAGCCTCGTATTCCTCTTGATTTAGGTGCGATAGTCGCAAATTTTTTAAATTCTGTTTCATAAATTTATCAATTAAATCGTGGTCGTCATAAAAGTTTTTTTCGATAAAATTTTGTTCTGTTTGCTCAGTTTCAATGTATGGTTCCAAAATAAAAGGTGTTTCAATGTTTAGCGTTAATTGTTCTTCGCTTTTATTTAATATTGTAACAATAGCGAAATTATTTTTGACGGTAACAAGACATTGTGGTATTTCTACATTTTTACCAATTTTTGTGTAAGGAAGTATTCCTTCTTTAGTTGGGCATTGAACCGGAATTTTGATGACCTGTTCTGATCGTGGTGCCAAGGTTTGTACCATAGGTAAATAATGAAATTTAACGTTCTTTAACGGCTTCGTTTGGTCAGAATTTTCGTTTTCCAAAAGTAATTTTATAGACTTATTTTTAGGTAATTTTAGTAATTTGTGTTCACAATCTATCTGGGCATGAACTTGGCTTAATAAGTCAAAACCTATTAGTCCATCATATTTAGGCGAGAAATTAAAAAGATAAAATTTGAAATTTTTACTTGAGGGGAAATTTTGCAATTTTGGCAGATTAACGACGGAATCATGGTAAGTTGTACCATGCGAGGTTGAAACAGAGAAATATTCGTTCGCAATGAATTGTGGAAATAATTTTTGCGCTAAATTTGGTGACATGAAGCTACGTGTAGAACCTGTGTCGACTAGAAATTTAGCATTTAGGTCTGGCATATAAATATGGGGCAAATTTTTTATATTAAAGCTATTGAATTCTAAGTTTTGTTGTCGTCTTGGTCGGTCAGATAAAAATTTGATTGATCATCTTCAGGTACAAAGTTTTGGGGTCTCGTCGATGTTTCGTCTGTCATTTGTTCGAATAATTCGACTTGTTCGTCTTGGGGTTCATCAATCTCCTGATCTGCATGATTTAATCCTCTGCTACCCAATTAGGCCTAGCAAGTTGGCGTGAAAAAATTTTGTTGTCTTGGAAAGTGAGAGAAATTTCGTTTTGTTGATTTAATCGAAGATACACTCATTGGTGTCGGTCTGTACTGATTGGGATTGGCTCTTACGCTTTGATTATTATTTGGGGTTTGAGTTGGCTTTGGTTTGCCAAACACTTGGCATTTGTGAAGAATTTTGCGGTTTATAGACCGGCTGGATATTAATCGGGTTCCGGGGAAACGGAACGGGCTGTGAAGTAGACGGCTGTGCATGATAATTTTGAGAAAAACTTTGTGCTTGACTGTATTGTTGCGGCATTGGTTGTAATGGTGGTCTGAATAAATAATTACCTGGGGTAACCTTTCGTATCGGATTCGATCTTTGAGCAACATTAAGCGAGTTTGAGATATTCTGAGAATATTGAAATTTTCTTCTTCTATAACAATAGCTAATGCGTCTTCAATTGATTTTGGATCCTTCATTCTTACCATCATCTGTATCTGACTCGGAATGTGTCTAATGAAAGTTTTTAAAGCGAGATCATCATATGTTTTATTCATTATGATTTTTTCCGGTGCGCTAAATGGTGACAAATTCACTTTTGCTCTAATTAGCTCGCGTGTGTCTTGACATCTCTGACCAAAGTTAAACGTTGTTTCGTTTTTGAATGGTTTCAAAACTAATAAATCTTGAATAAGACACTCAACACTTCGTTGGTCGCGAATGTACTAATTAATGTGCGTTTTAACACTTCCCATGTTTCAATTTCGGTGCGATTACCAACCAATAATAACGCTCGGTCTCTTAATTTACCTAATACGGCATTAAAAAGTGTGTCATTAATTGGATCGGCAGGGTTGTCCCTGTTCGCGTATTTTCTGAAAAGTCGTTCACTCGAGTTTAAAAAATGTTTAACGTGTGGGCGCTCCCATCGTAAACATTAATGCTATCTAGATCTAATTTTAAAAGAGTGACGTTCACTTCTCTATTAGCCATTGTAGTATTTGAATCTATTGATTCTGAACAATTTTGACTGTCGAATTTTTAAAACTTGATTCAGTAGGACAGT